>JACBKR010001848.1:0-38928 GCA_014218235.1 Colocasia esculenta | reverse complement strand
GCTTGTTGTCAACAGTGTTAGAAATGGTTAGTATTTCCTTTTGCACTTGAATTATTATCTGGGATATTGTGTATATTTTCTTTTTCACTGTTGCATGTCTTTATTTGTTTAGCTATTTAAACTTGTTGTACATCTCACTAGACATATTTCTTAACCCTCCAGGTCTTCGGATCTGTGGGTGGCAGTCCAAGGTTGGGTACTTAGAGGGTTCGGGTATCGAATTCTTAGGTCGTTACAAAAAAAGTCCGAAGACCCAAAAATATGTCATCTCATTTCCATTCAAATATAATTCTCTGGCAACATTATATGTAAGAATAGCACATTAAAAAACTGAAGGTGTGCAAAGTATGTCATGAAGCAAGTATTATAAATTTAGAGAAATACTAACTCAAAGGGGTTGTTGTACAAGTTACCCAAAAGAAAGTTTAATTGGCTAGTTTAATGATGGTTAAGTGGCTCTGAGGATGTAGTAGAACTGTATAAGAGAATCGTATAAAGTTACAGTAGCTTCATAGCTCATTTGGTCTGCTAATACAAAAGAATTGGTGGTTCGGACTAGGGCTAGGTCGACCGAACTCTGCGTATCGGATGACCAAACCTTACAGAGATTTGGTCTTTAAGGTTCAGGAAAGAATCAGTCGGGCAGAACAACAAAATCGGTCGATCGGACTGGGGGTTTCGGTCAACCGAATTCTGCATACCGGTCGACCAAACACGCTAAGTGCATTTGGTACATTCCATCAGTGAAAACAGGAGTCGGACGACCAACCGTAAGGGAATAGTCAACTGACCATAATGGAATGGTCAACCGTTCTTCTCAGAGTTGCTTTTTACTGACGGTAAAAGGGGATGTCGATCTACCGATGATCAGGTTTCAGTCAATTGATTCTGATGACTCCAAGATTCCATAGTATTTTCTACTATTTGTATGAGAGATAACTCAATTTTTACTAGTTCTAGAGCAGTATTAAACTGAAGATTATTGTCTAGAGAATGAGAAATAGTTAGCCAAACAAGACACAAGCTCAATCCATCAAGGGTCGTTCATAACAAGATAAAGAACAAGAAGTAGAGGGTGAAGAAGAATCCTACGAGACTAGAGATTGGAGCTTTCTCCTCTTCAATCTTCCTCCTAGTTGCAACTCCTCCACCTTCCACAGTAGAGTAGCAGCATGACAGGATAAGAGTGGCTAAAGTATTGGGTTGCAACTCTCAAGAGGGTTTAAATAGGTTTAAACTTCTTGCAACTCACGAAAGGATTTAAGAGTGTTGAACGTAAAGCTCAACCTCTTACCCATAGTTAAACACGTAGCTTACCACATAGGTAGGTTTTCTTCGGGGGTACAAAGTTACATGAACGATATATGTAAGAAAACCTACATAAATCGTTACGTAAATAGATTTAATTAGTTTTGACCCTTTGGGTCCTCATTTTAGTATCCAAACGATGTCCATTTGAGACAAAATTTCAAACATACGTTAATTAGAAGGTGCTACAAATTATGGTGATTTTAGTTGAGTTTCTCAAATTAAAATTATGTTGGGTAGAAATTGCCCCCAAGTTGAGTCATAAGATGGAATACCGATTATGATAGTTCGAACGACCGATTCTACCTGTTTAGTTGACCGATCTTGTCCATATGACTGATTTTCATCTGGTTTTGAGACTTTCAGTGATGTGTTTTTCTACTAATTTTTTATAAGGGATATGAGACCCAAGGTACTATGTTGGTCTAGGTGCCACATCGTGGGAGCCGCTTCATGTGGTCCTGAAAGGGGTGTTGAATGCTACATGATGAAGATTACCCCCATAACCCATAGTAAATAACCTTTAGAATCCTAAATATCGGGTAACAATGTTGGAGTTTTGATGCTATAATTTCACTTGGTATTTCATCTTATGACTCAACTTGAGATGTCAGCTTTATAACTCACCACCGTAACCCAACTAGTTCACCTACATCAAGATATTCTAGCTCAGTAACTTGGATTGTAACCTAACCTAGTATTCGGACATCGTTGATACTTGAGTTAATCTGACACCAAAATAATTGATTTCAAATCAACTATACTTATGGGGTGTTTGGTTACACTTTTTTACCAATATTTTCTCTCTTTTTTAAAAAAAAAAGAAGAGAAGTAAATGGAGTATGTTTGGTAAGCCGTTTCTAATTTTTGGGGAGAAAATCTCACACCCTTTATATCTCTTTCAAAAAAAACAAGGATCGACCTGTTTTTTTTTTGGACTGTCGCGCTGGACCTGCACCCTCCCTCCACCCGGCACCGCCCTCCCTGTGCCCTCAGCCCCCCCCCCCCCGCCCCGGCGGCCCCCCCTGTCGTCCCCCCCTACCGCCCCCACCCAGCCCCGGCGCCCCCCCTACCGCCCCCAGCCCAGGCGGCCCCACCCCCCCAGCCCCGGCGGCCGCCCCCCCCCCCCCCAGGCCCCCCTGCCGCCCCCAACCAACCCCTACGGCCCCCTACAACACCCCCCCCAGCCCCGGCGCCCCCCCCCCACCCAGCCCCGGCGCCCCCCCCCCCCCCAGGCCCCCCTGCCGCCCCCACCCAGCCCCTGCGGCCCCCTGCCCCCCCTTCCCCCCCAGCTCCACCCCAGCCCCGGCGGCACCCCCTCCGGCCCCCAGCCTCGACGGCCCCCCCTGCCGCCCCACCCCTCCCCCCAGTCCCGGCGGCCCCCTGCCGCCCCGCCGCCCCCAGCCCCATCCCGCCGGAACCCCCTCCCCTCCCTCCCCCGCCCCCCAGCCCCACCGGAACCCCCCCCCCCCACCCCGCTGGAACCCCCCCGCCCACGCCCCTACCCCGCCCCAAACATATCAACATAATTTTAAAAAAATTGTATGTTTTTACCAAATAGAGGACACCACGTTGCCATAATTTTAAATTTAAAATTAAAAACGAATCTAACATAATTTTTTAGACAAAAATAGTTTTTTTTTTAATTGCTCCCAAACACCCTATTAGTTTGACTCCAAATGACTCCTGCGAGCTCAGTCCCAAGTCCATTTCAAACCATCTTATGAAGGTTCGACTTGGGTTTAAGTTACACCTCGATTTGATTCAACATCGATTTAATATGTCTTTTGACATTGATATGGCATTGTCTCTGGTTATGAATGGAAACTTTGATTTAAATCAGAAAAACCTATTTTTAGTGTGAACTTTCGATTTAACCGATAATTTGACTCTGAAATCCAACTTTTAAATCTGGAAACTCGAGGATGTCAAATGTGATTCAACATGTTCACGACCTTACCTTTTTAACCTCTAAAATGTTGATTCTCGATCTTCTAGTCTGATTTTGGTTTCAAACTATGGTATGGATACACTGATTTCAACCGAAAACTTTGATACTTTGGCTTTGACTTGAGATGTCAATCTTTCGCATAAAATTCTCATTTTACATAACTTCACTACGACTTGAAACTCGGATCATATATTTGACCATTTTCAACTCTTCTGCAATCTCTACAATATACAATCATGTACATTTGTCTTATTCTTGGAACTCTTCATTGCTGCACAAATAAATGACTAAAAACATAACTGTGTGGAGTTTCTACAACCCTTCAGGTCCTTAGACTCTTTTGGACCAAATGTCGGTGCAAATGGGGCAAATCCAGTCCTGGGAGAAGCTCCCAAATTCGTTTAATCTACGTAGAGTGATAATGGATCTTTGTTTTGGGTGTTTGGCATGACACCATGATAAGCAAGATTAGTAGATATTTCATTACATGTTATTGTTTACTTATGCTTGTTATATTTTGTTTTGTACTTGCCATGATTAATCAGTATATGTTTGGAATTTGATAAGCAGTTATTACATGCTTAATATTGATGAACAGTTATTATATGGTTGGTACCTGATATCATGGCTCAGCTTTTCTGCATTCTGATTTGCACCCTCCTCTATTACGTGTACCCCATTTATTTACTATTTTCTAGTGCAGTAATTTCCTTTGACTCATGTATACTTCTGTAATTTCTTAATATTAAAGAATAAATCTTACTGGGCAAGACTGCTCGTACCTACTCTTTTTCCCATATGATTTACAGTTCTAGAAGGTGGGACATCAAAAATTATGTGCTGAGTGACCAACCTGTGATGCGTCTTCTCTCTAAATTTTAGTTTAGGAAACATGTAATTACCTCAGTTTAGAGGAATGACAATTAATTATCTTTATTTAAGATGGAGACCTCGGTCAATTTCTATGCAATGAATTTAAAATTCTCTCTTCATTTCTTATTTTCTTACGTTGCGACATTTATAAATATTTTAAATGTCGGGACGTGACAGAATTAGGTACAGTCCATTGCTAGTTCTCCCATGATATAGAGTCTTCCAAGGGGTTTCGTCCTTCACACAAAAACCAATATTGTAGTGACGCGATCTTTTCGGATCCGTGTTTAATGGTTTTGGAGTGGTGCTCTTGACCAAGAGGTGGTCATTGGGCCTTGGTAGAGGTTTCCGTACATTGTGTGGGCATTGTGGGCCTTAGCTCTCAGCCCATTTAGCCCACAGGTTCACTGGTTGTGAACGCAACGGGGCATGTCGTCGCATTTTGAAACGCGACGGTTTACTACGTCGCGATTCACAGAACCGCCTTTGAGTTTAGCGGCCATAGCATTTTGGATTGGCGACGGTTAGGGTCGTCGCGTTTAAAAGTTAAACGTGACAATATAAACGCGACGTCTGACTACGTCGTGATTTTGAATGTGACTTAAATGCTATGTTTCGCCCAGACAGAGCAGAGGAGCTCTGTCCAGGTGAAGGGGGGAGGCTGCTGAGGGTTTTCCGGCGATTCGGCTTCGTGGTGGTTCGTGCGGCGCAGGATCCACGTGAGGATGGCGTCCGGAGCGTGGATGTGCTGGCGACGTGGAGTTTCTGGCATTCTTCAGACTCGTTCAGTTGGTAGGGAGACTTCCTACTTGTGTTATTTTGTTTTGAAAGGGTTTAAAGGGGGTGGAGGCATGTGTGGGTGGTTTGCCTTATTGAGGATAACTCGTTTAATGCTTTAGTCTGCTATTTGCATCATTTAGTGTTGGTTCTCCTGTAGAGGAAGGTGGGGTTCAGCCGTGCAGCTGACTCCACAGTCGCGTTTGAAACACGACGGGCTTAACCGTCGCATTCATGGTATGAACGCAACGTAGTGAGACGTCGCATTTTTGTTTCCGATTGGTGAGCTGTTCCGATTGATGTAAACGCGACCATTAAGGTCGTCGCGTTATATTAGTATTGTTTAATGGGTATTGGTGGTCATGAATGCGTCGCTTTGGTACGTCGCGATCATGAGTGTGTTAACGACTTGCGTTGTCGCGACGCATCACGTCGTCGCAATTTGAACTCCGACTGTCGGGTTTGGCTTAAAGGCGACATATCAGGCCGTCGCAATTATGTCGTGACACTGGGCCTTGTCGCGTTAAGCTTTGAATTGCATCCGGACAGGTCGTCGGGATTTGAAAAGCGAAGCCTGTGTCCATCGCGTTTTAGACTCTATGGGGTGAGTTGTGTGCTTGGGCAGTGAGGGTCCTGTGTAGACCTAGCCTTGGTTCTTTGTTGTCTTTTAAGGCTACTTAAGATAGTTTATGTTAGTAGAGCATGTGTAGGGTTAAGAGCTAGTGTATGGCTAGCTAGTGGTTCAATGTTGCTATGGAGGTCATGAGATGACCAATGACAGGCAAGGTTACTATGTGATATTATGATTCATGTATGTATCAGTGTAGATTGGCTTGAAGGTCATATGGTGACCGTTGACGACGATCTAATCATGACACTTGTGTACCGTGGTTTATAATAAAGGTTATATAAGTACATATCGTGGTTTATGCGTTTGTCGAGTTTGGTGGTCCAGCGCCTATTCCGGAATACCTCTTTAGTCGGGTACCCCAGGTTCCTTGATGAGCCTGACACGTGTGTTGTGCTCGAGGCGTTTCCCGATACAGTGTGTACCATGGAGGTCTGTGTCATCTCCTGGACACCCTCACTCCAGTGTTTGAGTTGTACGTTCGGCTGAGGGAAAGACGACAGTGGGCAGCGACTTGTATTTGTGGGTGTGCAGTCACTTGTAGCGCGCTCGTGGTTGAGGGACAGACACCAGTAGACGTCACTGGTCCCCAGCTAGTCCTATGTTTCCAGTGCCTCACTTTAGGGAGCTCGGGCCGGAGTCCTTGAAGGTGCCAGGCTTGGGCCTGCAGCTGTGTGGTTTGCAGGTGTGGTGTTGGTTGGTCTCCACTGTTCTTTGGCTTGTGGTGTGGAGTGGCAGTTGGACCTTTGGTCCGTGACTGCGAGACTGAGAGGTGGTTCTTGTGCTGTATTGTCTGGGTTGGATACTGGTGTCATGAATCAATAGTCCATTCCCGTGTGGTGGAGTCGTTCCTTTCCGACTTGTGCTTTGCCTGCGGTTGAGGCTTGTGAGCGATGACTCACCGGTTGTAGTTCCGACTAGTTGTGGTGTGCCCTGTGGTGGCACCCGAGCGATTGTGGTTTCTGTGGTGGTACCTCATGGTAGTAGGTACCCGCACCCTGCGTGGATAGTTGTTTGTTGTGGTACATCGTGTACCAGCCTCTTCATGTGTTAAGGTGAACTTGTGTTCTGTGGAAGTCTTGTGGTATGACCTTCCACGAGTCGTGTGTTACCCTGTTTAGGGTAAGCTTTCAATTATGGTTTTGGTACGTGGGTATCGACAGGTTGATGCCAGTCCTGTTACCCTGCGCGGGTAGTTTGTCTGTGAGGCTTACAGCTTAGGCAATAGTTTGCATGTGAGACTGGTAGCCTAGGCGGTGGTCTGCCGGTGAGGCTTGTGGTCGAGGCGTTTCTAGTTGTTGAGCGGACTAGTGGTGCCGAGCTAGTCCTGTTGTTTCCCTTTACTTTCTAAGGAGTGAATTAGCTGGTATGCTTATGTATAATTATTGTTTAATCACAATTGTTGTGAGTATGATTTGGTTTGGCTACCAGTGTTTCTAGTGAGACCCTTTGGGGTCAAGGTCTTTCCATTTGCAGGTGTTGTTTTTGGGAGGTCCCTACTGAACCAGTGACGTATTGAGGCTCACTCCCTTACAGCTCTTTTCAGATGTTAGCCATTTGTGTGGCTTGCGGAGGCGTGTGGCAGACTTGTACCACCAGCAGTAGAGTTAGTTGTGTCTGTGTGAGCTCGTGCTCCCTCGGGGTATGCCCCAGGTAGTTGTACTCTTTTATTGGACATGTAATGATATAATGGGACAGTTGTACATTGTTATATACAGTTATGAGCACATGTACTTTCTTGTGTCTTATACTGTTGTTGTTGTCTTTTATATTCCTACTGGGCACTTGTGCGCGTTATCCTTTACGAGACTTCGGTCCGATCGCCGGAGGCGGACTTAGATATAGAGTCTTATTGGGCATAAATATCTAGGGCCGTTATAAATATCGTCAAAGAGAAAGTAGCAAGTGTTGTCTTTTGAGAATCATGAAATAGATCAGAGATTAGTTATGTCTTGTGGGGCAGTGTAAAACATTACTGAGTTCGAATGAAGTGGTGGGTGTGGGTGTGGGTATGAGAGATATCCAAACCTTGCTAGTTCCCGACACAAGTGTCATTGCCATCATATTTGTTGGAGTTGGAGAGGTTACAAAGATTCACTATAATGTGATGCGTGGCCCCAGAGTCACCATTCCAGGTTGCATCATCAAGAATAGCAGCAGTGGCCATGGATACCAGCTTTTTAGGTGGGTAATGACCACGGTCGGCATGATTCATTCCGTTGTAGTAGTTGATGGCCTCATGTCCTCGTTTCAGACAGATTTGGCAGTAGATGGTGGATAGATCTTTCTTTCGTGGCGGTGGAGAACTTGAGGGTGGAGGGCATGACCAATTGTTTCCTCGTGGTGTGTAAATGTTGCGGAAAGAATCTTCGGTAGAACGTACTTCCATTGCCATGGCCATAACTCAGATGACGGCTAGAGTTGTCACCACGCCCACCGTGTGGGTTGGACTTGCGCTGGGAGGAGAAGGCAGAGGCAGTGTTGAGGTTCTATTGTGCTTGGCGAGAGAGGTGAGCTCCTCGCTAAGAAGAAGGTTTTCTGCATCCTCTCGAGTGATACTTGAAGTCTAGGAGCATAACCAGATGAGACCAGAGACAACACCAAATTCAGAGGGTAGGCCATCAAGTATCGAGAAAAAAATTTCATCATCAGACATAATGGAACCGACAGCACCCAGTTGATCAACAATGACCTTGAACTCCTGTAAGTAGTCCTGCATGGTTTTGTTCTCCTTCTAGATATAATGAAGCTGATGACATAGATTCATGACATGAGTCAGTGATGTAGCCTCACATCATCGAGCTAGGATATCCCACGCTTCTTTAGCTATGGTGATGCCAATGGTGTATGGCAATGCAATGGAAGATAAAGAGGTGTTGAACCAGGAGAGGATCATCTGATCGTTCTCATACCATTCGAGAAACTGGGGAGAATTAATAGGGGATGCTGATTGCTACCCGTGACATGGCCCATGAGACGTTGGCCAGTCGGAACAGGTGTTAAAAGGTTGCTCCAAGTCATATAGGTAGTCCCATCCAACTTGACAAGCACAAGATTGGTGATATTGGATACTACCAATGGTGGAGCGGATGGTCCGACAGAGCTGACAGGAGGAGCCATTGTGGATACATTGGTGATAGATTGGGTGGTCTCCATATTAAGTTATTAACGGGGGTATCACCAGCAGACGCAGCACCATTATGAGCCATGGTGAGACAGGAGAGGTAGAGTAGAGGTGGAGGAAGAGGAATCAGGCACTGATGCAAGCCATCCTACCAGAAACTCAGCAAAGATCACTCAAGAAAACTTTGAGCCCATGAGGCTCCTGCTATTGCGTCACTTTTCTCCTCTAAGACCAAACACCTTACAGCAAAACTCTCTCTCTCTTTCAAGATCTTTAAAGACACTTCCCACACCATCAGCCACCAAACACATATTTATTCCACCACCGTAACCTCCTCCAAACAATCCAAATGGGATTTGAGTTCTTAAAAGCGGATAAGGACAAAGTTAAATAATATACTTCTGCCAGCTTTTCATAACTTCAAATTGAACTCTTTCCAAAAGCCTAGATGCCTCGGAATCCAAGAAAAATGGTTTCCTCCAGGCACCGTTCGGAAAGGAGTTGGAAAAAATTTTAAATTCTAAAATCTTTGTGAAGATCCACTGTGTTTCCAAATGCTTCATGGTTGGCTCCGACTTGTGTGCGCTGTGATTTTTGTAGCAAGAGAGAGATAAAAAGAACAAAATTCTTTCTCATTCACACGGCGAAGCGGGTTCGCAATTACCTCCAAAACATTTCCGACGAAAGGAGAGAGACAAGAGAGGGACATCGTTGCAAGTGTTTTTCTTTTTATTTTAATTCATCTTTCACACACCTCGTTGCCTGCGCTGCGAAAGACACAGACGACAAAGTCAAAAGCACCGCCCACGTCATGGTGCAGCAAAAGTTGATTTTTTAGATTTTTTACTTCTTAAAAATTGTTCTCAAATGATGCCTTAGGTAAATATGTAGTTATACACTGCTCATGCTAGGACACATGTTGCCTATCTATGTATATTGATTTTAACGTACTTCCTACCGTTAAGACTCCTAATAGACCACACAAAAATTAGAGGTTCTAATAATTAAGAGAATAAAATTGATTATAGCAAAACACATGATATTCTTTTCAGAATATCTAAAATAATAAATTAAACACCTCTAGTGCTAGAATAAGAGTCAGCTTGCCAACCCTTTTGTGAGCAACTTGAAAGGCTAGTGAGAAAGGAGGTTACTTTTTGAGAGATCTTAAGATCAGCAACGCCATTTCTGGAAAGATTTTTCATCGACATCGTCGTGCTAATTAAGCAACCAAGGCCAACCGGAGAGCTATTCACATATTCTCATTTATGCTTCTTGTTGTTGCCATTTAATGTGTTTTTATCTGTGTCTTATTCATCTTCTTAGAGACATCCTTAGGCACTTGTTGTAACCTTGTTGGTTTGCACCTCCCGATGGAAGTAGGGTGCAGTGTTAACTGGTTCCTCCTTAGGTAGGAGAAGACTTGCATGTGCATATACATCAGGTGGTAGATTGACCGGTTTGAGGTATGTATCTAGTGTGAGGATTTGATTGGCTAGAGGTATATATCCAATGTACAGGGAATGACCTCTTAAGTGCTCATTTGATATGGGATTAAATAGAGGATAAGAGTTAACTTAATCTCATTCCAAATTTGTTTAAAAAAGTGAGGATAAATACGGTTTAAGTATTTTGGGGATATCTTAAAAAAGTGGTGGTGAATTGGACATAGCTTATCCCACATTTCGGTGAGATAACTTATATCTTCATTTTCTACACTTTTTCGGGGTGCCTATCGTGCAAGACAAAGATCACCGGCAACACATCGAACTCTTTGGTTATCAGCCCTGGACACCAATTGCGCGACGAGAGATCAAGAGAAGATCAAAAGTAAAATAAAAGTTCTATCCACACACTAACACCGTTTCCTACCAAATAAAAAATAAGATTATCTTCAAAAAATAACTCTAAAATTACCAAATAAGAAGTGGATTAAGAATGAGTATAAATGTATCCCCAATTAATTTACCCACATCCTCATTTTTTTTAATCACATACCAAACAGACAATTAGAGATCGGTATATATCCATTGTTTACAAGAGATGGTGTTTCAACAGAGTTAGTAGAAATCTCAAAGATATTCTTTTATAGACTAGATGTAGGGGTTGAGTGAGTCGGCATCAATTAAGATAAAACTCTGTGTGTTCATGTTTTATTCTCGAAGCATCTTCTTCTCTTACTTAAACATTTTCATCGTGTGCGATTGACTCGTTTGCTCCCTTCTAAATCTTCCATATCCTAAGTAATAGATTTAATATCCCAACTAAAATCTTAAATTCTTATTAAGATTAGGATAAGTTTTAGGAAGAATTATCAATCAATCTCTATTTTCTTTAGATTTATTTTAGATCTCTGACTTATATACTCATAATTACAAAGATAATTACATAACTACATAATTTTCAAAAGAACTTACATAATTGCCAAAGACTTAAAAATAAGTCTAAAAAAATACGAGACTGTTCGATAATTCTCCTTAATTTTTATACAGATAGAATTAAGCTAATCTAGATATCTGTCATTTTATCTTTAGATATATGCATAGAGTTTCAAAGGTACGGAAATGAAATTAATTAGGGGACAGCTTAGAAATATCCCTTATGTCGACATCAAATTAAGTACCAGGCCGAATATGATCAGTAGTTACGAGCTTATTGCATTATTAAACAAGCTAATGATCATAGAGAAGATTTTTCTCTTTCCTTGATCCTAAATATGTTATTAGATGTTCCAAAGACTCGTACAGGGGTCAAGCTATGTTCTACCCGCGTCTCCCAACAATATCCTAAATTTTGAATTATCATAAAGAATATTATTGATTAGTGGTCGAATTTGTCAACTCATTTATTAAATTAGTCCCATTTTTTTTTCAATAACAAAGTAACTACGTCACTTTTCATTTCCCAAAAGTCCATTCCCCAGTAGCTCTTCTAACTTTTTTTAATAGTCTAGTGATCAAAGTTATACACAAAATATCTCACCCACCCAAATTCGAAATTGGGACTCCCCATTCCCTATCCCATCCAATATTCAATCCGTCTATAGACGGAGGACCTTCTGGTTTCTATAACTCACATCTTACATTCTCTTAGGTGGCGTTTGATAACACTTAATTAAAATGTTTAAAGTCTAATTTGCTATCTATTATCTAAATCTGTAATTTAATAAGTATTTAAAATATATAGACTTCTATTAAGAGTTGTTTGATAACCAACTTAATTGAGATCTGAATTAATATATTTTTCACATAAATATCTTTATATGCTTAACAATATGTCTAAATTTATTTTTATTTCCCATAATTTTATATATACATCTCTCAACTATCTTATAATTACATATAAGTCCATAATTTTTATATATTACATAAACACCCCTATATACTTAAAAATATCCATAAATTTGTGACTTTTATTCTATATTTACTAAAGTTAAAAGAGCATGGTATTTGTATATAATACAATTATATAATACAATTTTTTACATATAATCACTTAATATTTTACATTTTTTCCCACAAAAGAAAAGGTCAGTCTAAACTACCTTGTTGACAGGTCCAATGCAAACATAACTAGTATTCTCTCTTCATAGTGAATATGTTAAAGTTTATAAAAGTCAGAAAATATTTTCAATGCAAGCTATACAAATCATGACAGACTTGAAATGAGGAGAATTTGAAGGAACCTTAACAGCAGCTGAGATTGAAACAAACTCCTATTATCAAATAGAACAAAACACAAGGTTTGCTCGTCAAGTTGATTACAATATGGGAACATATTTCACACACCAGTTCTTTACACGATAACATAAAGGTAGAAAATTTTGCATGTGTCAATGTCTTGTGGAGGCGAGAAGAACATGGCTGCGATATTCTCCGAGTGCCCATATCTGGAAAATATTCTTATATGCAGAATAGCTGATCATGCAGTTCTATTGAAATCTCCCATTATCTCCTGCAAGGAATAAACACAAAAGACATTATAAAAAAATACTGCAGACTGTAGATATTTGTGATGGAATCGATCACCATTTAAAGGGAAACATGAAATAAGATGTCAAAATAACTTGTGGTTCGACAGTGGTTCTACAACAGCGAAATAACCTCATCTTGATCTGATCTCAGTAGAGACATTGTTTCATGCTCTCAAGATATTTTATATTACACCTGATTTCTACACGAGAGAAATGCCAGTGAATTTTCTTGTTGTTTTCCCCCTCTTTTAGATATTGGAGTCTTGTACGGTGGCCTTGTGTGCAGGGCCATTTGCAAAATCTACAATGGAATCGATCACCATTTAAAGGGAAACATGAAAGAAGTTGTCAAAATAAAAATGACTTGAGTCCAAAAAAGTGATCAAATGTTTCATATTTCTAGCACTTGCACATTCTACTTGAATGGCTAAACATATTAAAAATAGCAACCCTGGATAAAATGATTGTTCATACAAGGCTTATTCATGGGATAAACCAAAGTGAAAAGTCATTTGACAAGGCTATAACAAAAAGGCAAAAGGTTTAGAAAAATCGCAGCATCAGTCATTGGCATCAAATAATAAGCATAGCATGTGTGCCCACAGGGACCGGAAGATCCATAACCAGGAAACAAGCAAATACACAGAAAGTGAACAGGGATTTCTGCAAAGGAAAAGAAAGACCTGTATGTCTGCACAAGAACTTGGTAATGACAATATGAGATCCTGTGTAGTAAATCCAGATTTGCTGGCAGAATTTTGAAAGCGGCTACAATCATATTGATACTGCAGAATATAAGATTTAAAAAATATATAACTGAAGCTTAACTATCCAAACAGAACAAATGATTATGTAATGAAAACATAACATCCATTAAAAGGAATAGTAGACAAATAGAAAGACAGATGAACAAGCATGGTTTCAACTGCAAGATAGTATGATGGAATATAAGTAGGCAAATAGAATCAGCATGGTATGTAATAGAATCAGTGTCCTGGCTTTTGGTGATTCTTTTTAATTCTTCTGCTGACAGGTAAGCAACATGGTATGTAATAGAATCAGGTTCATTCATTGAGATGCCCCCTATGCTCACGAACAGCCAGATCCTTACAACAATGACAGAAGACAGCAACAATATAACATGAAGGTGGTGGCAGCTCATGAAAAAACCCAATATGATTGTGCAGGCAAAAAGGAAGCTGGAAATCAATTGGGTTCTAACAACTTGCATGAGAAACTTGACCTCAAAGAAAAGCTTGATATCAGCTAGAGAAGAGAATATCTATGGAGCAAGTAAAAAAGAATCACTGCATTCCATCAAGAGATGAGAGCTCTAACAGACCGCACTGATATTGATTGATCATAAGAATTTGTCAATTTGGCTTCTAATATATTATCAAAGCTTGACCTTCCATATTCCGGAATAAATCCACACTTACTGTGTGTGGTTAAAAAACTGATCTGGAATTGTTTTAACCAAGATCCTCCAAACTAACCATGTACTTCAAGATAACTTCTTTTATCATAATACAATAACTTCTTTTCCAATGGAAAAAAACGCAGAGGAAACAACAACTCAGAAGAAGTTCTGGCTGCCAAGATCAGACACAAATACATCGTCGGCAGAGGGAGAGACAGTTCTGGCTGCCGGCACAATGGAGGATGGGTAACGGCCGGTCTGGAGGTCTCCGGGTGCTGGGGACGTTGGTGGAAGTGGAGACAGTTGGACGTTTCCTTGGCGGGGGAGGGAGGGAGGAGGGAGGGAGGAGGAGGGGGCAGGGGGCGGGGACAGGGGACATCGGCGACGGTCTGGGGAGGCGGCAGCAACGACGATGGGAGGGGGGGGGGAGTGAGAGCTAGGCTTACCGGCAATGGGGAGACGCCAGTGGCGACGGAGAAGCAGCGGAGGAACCGCCGGGGATCTCCCTCGCGAGGATGTCGACGGAGGCGCCGGGGATCTCCTTTGCGAGGATGGGGGAGCCGCAGGAGCCCTCGCCGCAGGAGGCCTCGCGAGGATGGGGGAGCCGCAGGAGCCCTCGCCGCAGGAGCTCGCGGAGCCCTCGCCGCAGGAGGCCTCGCGAGGATGGGGGAGCCGCAGGAGCCCTCGCCGCAGGAGCTCGCGGAGCCCTTGCCGCAGGAGCCCTCGCGAGGATGGAGCTGAACGTCCTGAGATCTGAACCAACAAAAAGTGACCCAACCCCACTTTTTTTAGAGGTAATTTAAGAGAGTAGACATAGTTTCAGATGTACATTCAGAAATTTATCAAACGGTCTAAAAGTCTCATATCTGACCGCTTCAGATATTAGACATGTACTAAGTGCTATCAAACGGACCCTTAGTTCAATAGCATATGGACCACTCCCTTAGATAGTTGCTTGTTGCAAACAAAAGGCTGAGAATTGAGGAGTCGTAACGTGCGGGGCATTTATATAATGTACAGAATATGGGGTTTTTCTGTAAGATAGTAACTTTTGAAGGGACGGAAGCAAAATTTTCTGCAGGCGGATAAGGATTAAGGACCATCTGATCCAACTCCATGGCTGTCTTCCCCGTCGCTGGCACGCTGCTGTGACTAGAGGTGTCAATGGGCTGGGTTAGTTTGAAGCCCAATGGGCAGTCCACTCCAGACTCAATTTGGGTTGGACTCGGGTTAGCTCATGGATCTCTTTTGAAGTCCATTTGTCAAACCCATCACTTGATGGGTTGGACTCGGGTTAGCCCATTGGGCTAAGAGACATCAATAACCACCGTACCTATCAATAACCACCATACCTACACATGCATTAAAAATATACTTAAATAAAAAAATCGGTTTCCATCACACCAATAGTTCTCTCTAAATTAAAACATGCTTAAATTAAAATAGTGAATCTATTTACATATTAGCTTGATGGGCTGAAACGGGTCTCAATGGGCTAACATGAGTTTGTTTTACTTTGATCCATTAAATTTGGGTTGGGCTTGGGTTGGGTAATTTTAGTGTTGGGTTGAACTGGGTTTGAATTGGGCCAGCCCAAGCCCACCCATTGACACCCCTAGCTGTGACGTCGGCGACGTGTGGACCGTCCTTCAGCCGGCGTCATCAGCGATCTCTCCTTTCACCCCAGCCAGGCAGCCACACTAGCTATTATGTTAATTAATTTAATTTGCGAGAATTAGTGTGCTAATTATGCTTCAAATATCAATCAGTCTATAATTTTGCGAGACATATTTTTAAGTCTCTGCTAATTATGTAATTTTTTTCTAAAACTATGTAAATTTCTTCTTCTATAACTATGTAATTCAGAAGTTTAAAATTAAGTCTCGCAAAATCAAAGACTCATTAGTAATTCTCCCAATATTTTATTATGTTAGTTAATACTTTAGATGTATAGTTCCCATTTTAACAGGTTAACCTTTCGCATCTCTATCTACGAGAGGCCTCATAAAATATGTTTTTCATCTTTAGGGCTTTGTATATGTACAATGTAAGCTATCATGGAAGTTAGGAGCATAATGACATCTTACAGAAGCAATTATACAAACGCCCCTGTATTTCAATTTACAAAATATTAATACATGTGATTATGCAAAGCTATTTTCCTTGTCATTATTCTAAATAAAAAGATAAATGCATAATAACCTTATCCTTAGCAGAGTATATGCTTATGTATATATCCTAAGTTTTAGAAGAAGAAAAAAAGATGAGCATTTCATATTATCCTTTTTTCTCATTTCCATCCCTGGAGATTTTTGTGGAGTCACATGACACTTGTTTGATAAGATAAATTGGTTTTCAATCGCTATATAGGCCCCTCCTGCCCATGACAGTATATTTGATCAAAACCTGACAGCCACACCATGATTAATTCCTTATCTTCATATTATACATGTACCAATTAGCTATTTTTTCCCCAAAGTTAAGGCTTATGTTGGCCTATGCCAATAAGATTGTCGACCACAATTATTACATCGTGAAGCATAAGAATACTATCCAAGAAAGTAAGAAGTTAGAAGATTTTTCTATGGCCGTCCCCAGGGATTTGTGTAACTCGAATTAGAAACAGGAACTTCTCAGTCCCCCGCAAGAGGGGACTCGGTCACCACAAGGGGTGAGATAGATTTTTACATTTTTATCCCACCTTATATAATATTTTTTATATTTTACACAGAGATAAAAATGTAAAAATCTATCTCACCCTTTTATACTGATCTGAGTCCCCTCCTGCGGGGGACTGAGAGGATCCCATTTCCACAAATTGAGGTGAAGTTGGCTTCTATATACATGCTTCTTGCTGCAAGAAACATCATGTTAATTGGTCTCCCAGTAGGCTAGGCAGGCTTCCATCCATTGGCATATATATCTAAACCTTGTCTAAATTACAAAGCAATATCAAGGGTTAGAGTCCTTCCACTCGTGTGGACAATGTTAAGACTTTCTGGAAGATGTCGTTCTCATGAAAACCCCGGACAAGACTGGACGAGACTTTAAAATTTGTGATCATGTATGGAGGCATATTTTTTTGCCATTTCATGCATGCATGTGCTCTTGTGACCTTGGTGCATGCTTGTCCATCAATTATCAGCTCCCCCGGCCGCCCTGCATATTAAAGGGGATTGCATATGCATGGTCCAAATCCGAAGTGATCGTTCCCAACCTCACGCTTTGTCTTCGATCTCCTGAAAGCAATAGCCTCCAAATCACTCACGGTGGAGTCGAAAAAGCTATGGTGCGTGGAGAGATTCCTTCTCATATATATGTTGCATGGGACATGTCTAAACATGTTGGGTTTGATGCTTCATTGATCCCCGAGGATCTTTATGACTTGGTTCATGCCTGGAACTTGGTCTATGTATGAGTGTGCAGTGGTGAAGGGGAGATCATTTGCTTCCACCAATTAATTATTTATTTTGTTTCATTTTTCATCTATTTTTGGAATCTTAAGTGGTAAAAACTGAGTTCATTTTGTAAAACAACCAAAAGAGAAGATAGAAAACAAGAAATCAAAGACAAGGAGAGAGTCAGCCTCCCTTATAGATTTAAGGAGAGAGAGAGAGAGAGAGAGAGTTTCATCCAAAATATTTGTCTTCTTGTCTAATCTATTCTATTCTCATATTCTGCATTGTTTATATCCGATGTGAGGTACGGAGTGTTTCTTCTTCACGTGTGGATCAAGTTGGTACCTAAACACATATTCACTCTATATATGGTGTTGATCAAAAGCCACTACAAAGCAATCAACGAACCCCCTTCAAGATTTATGAGTTCATTGGCGATCAACAAAAAAGGAGACGACATCTACCAACATGTCAATAGAGGAACACATGGCAACCCCAACCTATTTGGTCATCCAGGTCATAAAGTTGACACAAGATATAGAGACAGTAGTGAGTTGGATCAAAGCCCAAACAATTCCTTTACGATCAACATCAGGGATGTAGAATGTCCAACAAGACCTATCACCAAACTCAGTAGTGGAGGATAATGACGATGATGAAAATGATAGCACCATTTTTGGATGGGAGGCTACAAGTGTTCAAGGTTTAAAGTTGACATCCCTACATACGTATTGCTCAACCAACTCTAGACCTACCTTTACTTTACCATATACCAATAAGTGGTCAAGATAAAGTCAGGCTTGCACCCTCGAAGTTGACAAGCCATTCCTTGGCAATGAAGAGATCATTTGGAATCTTTTCAAAAGACTCGTCGAGGAGTTTTACTCCATGGGGTACATCGAAGATCGATGGAAGCACTAAAACACCCTTAGACAAAAGTCAGGACATTCAATACAAGATTACATTACTGAGTTCTGACAATATGTTGTGGTGCTGGAAATCTCTCTTGATGATTACCAGACATTTATGAAGCACAGGTCTAGGTTGCACGAGCAAATCAATGTCAAGCTAACCCTCTTCAAAGTGCATAACATCTCTAGTACCAGCATCACTGCCATGGCCACAAGAAGAAGAATCGACATTGTGGTGCTTAGAAGTCTCTTGAAGAGACTAGGGAGAGGATGTCCAATCCCCATAAATATAATTCTAGAAAGAAATGTACTAGCTTGTCCAATTTCTCTAATTCCAATAAGTCATGTGAACATTGTAAGATCACGGGAGACATTAATGAGAAGTATTAGAAGCTCCATCTATAGCTATTCCCATGAAAAATGGAAGGAGGACCACAAAGGCAAGCATATGAAAGCAGCGACAGTCAACACTGACACCATCAAGTTTAGGGAAGTTGGAAAGGTGGACCCAATTCTATCTCTTATGGCATTGCCAAAGGAGATAGACTTAATCTCCACTCCTGAAACTGATCCAAGAGAGGAGTTGTCCACCCTGTAAACTCAGGTGAAGCAGGAGGTGATCAGTGCCATAATTGATAACCTACATCCAAAAGAACATCATCTCTGCAAATCTAGTACAAAATCTAGGCTTAAAGATGACAACATATCCACATCCATATCCACTTGGGTGGATCCAAAAGGATATGGAGCTCAAGATCAACTGCTTGTGTAAGTTCAACGGTCATCAACTAGTACATCAATGAGGTGGCATGTAAAAGAAAATTAAGTTCTAGATTTATTGGACCTTTTGAGATATTAATCAGAGTAGGAGAGGTCTCTTATCAGCTAGCTTTGCCTCCACAACTTTCAAATATTCATGATGTATTACAAATTTACATGCTTAGAAGTATGTGTATGATCCCACTCACATTATTCAGTATGAAGATATGGAAGTGCAAAAGATTTGTCCTACAAAGAGAAACCAATGAAGATTTTGAACAAAAAAAATCATCAATTAAGGAACAAAAGCATTCCCATTTTGAAAATCCAATGGTCTAGAAGAGGGCAAGAAGAAGCAACTGGGAGCTAGAAGAATTGATAAAGGCCAAGTATCCAGAATTATTTAATGGTTAGTGACCTAAACTCCTTTAATATAAGTTGGGGAGAGTGTGATATTTCAAAATTTTAAAAGAAGAATAAATGTAATTCTTGAAAAAGTATTAACACAATTGTCAAATTTTAAGGAAGGTCAAAAATATAATTTTAAAATTGAAATGAAATTTTTTTCTTAGAAATAAGAAGAAGGGTAAAACTAACATTGTGCCAGCCACACGTCATGTGCATGCATGCTGCGACGGTATGAGAAAGTTCTAGGGGAAAAAATGACCTTTGCAGAAGCGCACTAGGTACTTGACCCTTACGGTTAGAACTTAAGCTACAAGGAAACATTAAAATATTACAAAAGGGTCACCTAGGAGTTTTAAACGTTATCATTGCAATGGTGAGCTAGGACTATAAAATAAATAATAATAATAATAAATAAATAATTTTGAAGCTACTTGCGAACCTAACTCCAATACCTTAGCCTTAAGTCTATAAATACTTGGTTTAGGGTGAACTCCACCTGCTTCCCATGGTCATGGAGTTCACTACGGCAGTCGGAAGGAGAGCTTGTTAGTCTTCATAGAGCTTTAAACAACTAAGGTTAAGGTAGGTTGTAACGTCGCTTATTTTCGGATCCTTTTGGATCGTGTGTGTTGTGGTTGTGATGGCCGTTGTGAGGCCAGTGGTGTAGATACGTGGTGTGTGCAGGTGTGGTGCAGGTTAGGTCCCGAAATGAAATAGGACCTGCTGCAGTTGAGTAGGAGTTGGCGGCCAGAGGTGGTCGTTGACTTGTTAGCGTCCAGGTAAGTTGTCGTTGACTGCATGATCTTGGCGACAGGGGATATGGACGTTTATGGTGGCGGTTGCCTTAAACGGCAGAGGGGTTGACGCCAACTGTGCAATCTGAAGGTTATAGGGTCACACGAGAGCAAGTTTTCCACGGGTTCTCTCTCTCCCTTGCCTAGCTTCACGCCCCCGTATCCCTAAAGCTTCCAACAGTCACAGGAGAGTGATTGGAGGATCGTGGAACGTGTGGCGTTGTCGAATCGGACGAGGAAACGCCGTGGCGTGGTGTAATCTTCGTCGGAGCTCGCAGAGGACTCGGCGTGAACCAGGGATCTTTAGGGTTTTTAAGCGTGTTCAGAGGTAGGGAACGATCCCATTAGAGTTTCTAAACTGTTAAAACATGCATAGGAAACATGTAAAAGCCTGTTATTGAGTTTTTGGGTAAAGGTTCTTCATGCGAGGTTTTAAGGGTGGTTTGATGGAATTTAAAGGTTAATCATGTAGTTCTAATTGTAAAATGATGCATGCTTGACTTGGGAAAGAGTTTCCTTATGTTTCCCCGTGGTTCAATGGTTGTAAACCCTGTAAAATCATCTAGGGTTTCTGCAGGAACAGTGGCTGAAGATCTTGGCGTCAATATCGACTGTCGCCAAGCTCATCAGCCGGGATATAGACGGTCATATACCTTGCCGTCTACTTCCTGTAGGCGGCAGTCAATGTTGTCGCCAACATGTGTATAAGTAGAAATGGTGATAATGGTATTTATCGATAATGAGGTGCGTTGGCACCTGTGGTGCACTGAGTGCACATGGTTTCTGTGTTTAGCATACGGGGTATGCAGTTAGTTACTCACTTTCGAGGCTGCGTGTTGTTCACGCAAGTACAGTTGGGTACATGTGTAGTGGACCGTGTTACCTGAGGTTTACGTGATGTTTCACGTGGTTGTGTGTGTCGTGCACGTGGTTTTGTGTACGTGGCAAGTAGTACGACGCCTACCATGGTTACCTCTCCAGTTGGGTGCCCCAGGTTCTTTGTGAGCCAGGCTGTTAGCTCGGGGCTTTGTCTCGGTACTTGTGTTGTACCGTCGAGGTCTGTGTCGTCAGACCTGGACACCCTCACTCCTTTGCTGAGTTGTACGTCCGGCTGAGGGAAAGACGACAGTGGGACAGTGGCTGTTGTACTTGTCTTTTAGTCACTTGTAGTGCGCTTGTAGTTGGGGGTACGGACACTAGTAGACGTACTGGACCCCAGCTAGTCCTTTTCCAGTGCCTCACTCTAGAGAGTTCCGAGCCAGGATCTCTAGAGGTGTCAGGCATGGGCCTGCGACTGTGTGGTCCTCAGGTGGTGGTGTTTAGTTGGTCTCCACAGTTGCTTGACCTTTTCATGTGGAGCGGCAGCTGGACCTTTCGTCCGTGGCTGCGAGACTGAGAGGTAGACCTGTGTTAGCTTGTCCGAGTCAGTTTCTGGTGTCGCGAACCAGTTCACATGGCTCGTGTTTGGCTGTCTCTACTTTAGCTTGTACATCTGTACTGATTTGCTGTTTAATTATTACAGTTGTTTTTCGTAGTCGGCAGACGGTGAGTACTTTTACAGCTTTCATATCCTGCTTAGTGTTCTATAAATTGTTGGTACGTTTATTGCTTTAGTACCTGTGGTTTTGGTTTGCTCGGTTTTGGGGGAGTTCCCTACTGAGCCAGTGACTAGCGAGGCTCACTCCTACCCCCACAGGTGAGAGCGAGGAGGACGTTTCACGGACCGTCATTCAGTTCTGAGCCACGCCGTAGCGGTGTAGGGTCGGTACCTCCAGCTGGTGTAGTAGCAGCTCAGCAGTGTAGTGTAGTCAGTTGTTTATTTTCTTCAATGTACCTCGGGGTATGCCCCAGGCTCTTGTACTTCTTTTAAGTTTTGTGGAAATATGGCTATGTAACTTGTGAAATTTATATAGAATGTGGTGTGTTCCTTGTGTTTTCACGGACTGTGGTTTAGTATCCCTTGCGAGGCTTCGGCCCGTTCGGGAAGCGGACTCGGATCAAGTACGTTATCGGTTTAACGGGCTTGGCCGAGGCGTTCCGTCACAGTTGGTATCAGAGCAAGGTCCGTGTTAATATAAGGAAACTAGAAAGATACATAGCCTCATTTCGGTCTTTGTACACTGCTGGTAGGGGCCCTGGTTTTGATAATTGTTGTTTGTTTTGTTTGGTGTGTTGTTTATGTAGAAATTGAATGGCTGATAGAAGAGATTGGGGTGATGGAGGAGATGATCCAGAGGAGGGCACTCAGCGTATGATAGAGAGGATCTAGGAGAGCCTCACTGATATTCGGGCAAGGATGGATCAGCAGGCGCAGTACCACGGTTGCAATGCCACTGGGGATGGAGAGACTACCTATTGCTCCAGTCCGCCAAGAGTAGAGGTGCCTTTTGTAGCACCTGTGCCACCACCACCACCAGTGTTATTAACAGAGGAACCAGTGATGCAGGTGGAGAAATTTCTGAGATTGCAGTCGCCTGCTTATTCAGGAGGGCCAAATCCAGATACAGCGGAGCACTGGGTTCATGAGATCGAAAGAGTCTTTGCAACTATGAGGTGTCCGGCAGCAGATAAAGTTGTGTTAGCTGCTTATCAGTCGAGAGGTTTTGCATTAGAATGGTGGCGACTGAAGATGCAGACCACTTTTGCAGGCAGGACAGAAGAGGCTATTACTTGGTCGAATTTCTTGATGTATTTAACAATACATTCTTTCCGATTCAAGTGCAGCAAGTGAAAAGAGAACAGTTTCGGACGCTCCAGCAAGGTAACTCTTCAGTTTTAGAGTACCAGATGAGGTTTATGGCACTTAGCCATTATGCACCTTATGTAGTATCAGATAATAATATGATGGTTGAGTATTTTATTAGAGGTTTGAGAAGGAGTTGCAGGATGCAATAGTACCTCTCATGTGTAAGATAGTGGAAGAAGCAGCCCAGAGAGCAGCTACATTGGAGAGGTCTATTCGGACTCGTCAGGTGGGCGAGTCAGGCTCAGGTAGTTTTTGGCTACTACAGTAATCAGTAGGTGCAAGTAAGGGTAAAGCACCAGCAGGACCTTCTTCATCAGGCTTTGGGAAATGGGGCCAAAAATTGAAGCAAGCATTAAAGGCAAAAGAAGAGGAATGGGAGGTCGTCAGCAAATTCAGCAAGGCCGAGGTAGGCCTGAGGTGGAGGAGTCGCAGCAGAGTACTGCCAGGCAGCCCATTACTCCACCAGGATATAGATGTTATAATTGTAATCAGCCGGGGCATTTGATCCGCAATTGCCCCTATCCAAGAGAATATGGGTATGGAAGAGGTGTGCAGCAGCAGCAGCAGCCTCAGTAGTTTCAGCAGCCACAAGTAGGTCGTGGCAAAGGAGCACCGCAGCAGCGAAAAGGGGCCGGGTTATGGCTATTACCCGAGCCCAGGCGGAGGCATCGAATATGATAGAAGGTACTTACCTCTTTATGATTATTCAGCAAGAGTCTTATTTGATTCAGTGCCTCTCATTCTTTCTTCCGAAGAATTTCTGGATTGTATAGCTCATCCTTTAGAGGAAAAGTCTTGTGAGTTAGTAGGGGAGTTCCTTCGGGTGAGTTCCTACTCACTTCGAGCTATATAGATGAAGCTCCTGTTATGATTGAAGGGAGCCAGATGCCGGGTCGGTTGTATGCCTGCAGTTGTCAGATTATGATATTATTTTGGGTATGGATTGGCTTGAGACTTATGGAGCAATGTTAGATTGCAGAAAGAAAAGGGTTAGGTTTTGTCATCCTAATGGTGCAGTATTTGAATATCAAGGTATGCCTTTTTATACCTCTAAGTTTCTAATTTCTGCAATTAAAGCTAGAAAGTTGATAAATGCTGGATGTGTGTGTGACTATTTAGCCTCGGTGAGTCTAGTAGAAGCTAGTCAGTCAGTTGAAGCAATTCCCGTGGTTAGGGAATTTGCTGATGTTTTTCCTGAGGATTTGCCTGGTTTAGCTCCACATAGAGAGGTGGACTTTACCATTGAGTTGCTGCCAGGTACCATGCCGATTTCTAAAGCTCCATATCGGATGGCACCAGCAGAACTTAAAGAATTGAAAAAGCAATTAGAAGAGTTGTTGCCGAAAGGGTTTATTAGACCGAGTCATTCCCGTGGGGAGCGCCGGTTTTATTTGTGAAAAAGAAAGATGGTAGTTTTCGAATGTGTATTGATTATAGAAAGTTGAATGATGTGACCATTAAGAATAAGTACTTGTTGCCGAGGATAGATGATATGTTTGATCAGTTGCAATCAGCAAAAATATTTCTAAAATTGATTGAGGTCGGGTACCATCAGTTGAGAATTAAAGAGGAAGATATAGATAAAACAGCTTTTAGAAACAGATATGGTCACTATGAATTTGTGGTTATACCTTTGGGTTGACCAATGCTCCTGCAAGTTTTATGGATCTGATGAATAGAATTTTTATCCATATTTAGACCAATTCATTGTAGTCTTTATTGATGATATTCTGATTTATTCAGCATGAAGAGGAGCATGCAGCTCATTGAGGTTTATTCTGCAGTTGTTAAGAGATAACCAGTTGTTTTCTAAATTCAATATGTGTGAATTTGGTTGAAATAAATTCAGTTTCTGGGTCATGTTATCTCAGCTAAAGGAGTAGCAGTGGACCCAGTAAAGTGGAAGCAGTGATGAGATGGGAAGTGCCTAAGACAATAATCGAGATTAGAAGTTTTCTGGGATTAGCAAGTTATTATAGGTGTTTATTCAAGATTTTTCTAAGTGCAGCACCCATGACTAAATTGACTAGAAAAGGTGTGCCTTTTGTGTGGTCCGGTGAATGTCAGAAAAGTTTTATGGAATTAAAGAAAAGACTTACATCAGCACCTATATTGACATACCGACAGGGAGTGGTGGTTTGTGTTGTATACTGATGCTTCAAGGAGAGGACTTGGAGCAGTGCTTATGCGCATGGCAAGGTAATAGCTTATGCGTCTAGACAATTGAAGCCGGCAGAGGAGAATTACCCCACTCATGATTTGGAATGGCAGCAGTTGTATTTGCTTTGAAAATGTGGAGGCATTATCTGTATGGCGAGAGATTCGAGATCTTTACAGATCATAAAATCTTGAAGTATATCTTCTCGCAGAAAGATTTAAACCTTCGCCAGCGCAGAGATTGAATATTTAAGGATTATGATTTCAGTTTGGCTTACCTCCGGGTAAGGCCAATGTTGTAGTTGATGCCTTGAGCAGAAAGGCATATATAAGTTTGATGATGATTAAAGAATGGAAGATGTATGAAGAGGTAGTAGAGAACTCCTTGTATGTGCCCAGTAGTTAGCGACGGGCAGTACTAGCTGCTAGTGCTGTAGAGCCGTCTTTGTATTGGCAGATTATTGAGGCTCAGAGAGCAGATGTAAGTTTAGCTGAAATTGTGAAAATGGAAGGAGTTACCATTGATGATAATTGTGTGATTAGGCTCAGAGGCAGGTTGTTTGTTCCAGCTGAAAGAGAGGTAAAGCAGCGAGTGTTGGAAGAGGCTCATAAATCTAGGTACACTATCCACCGGGTAGTACTAAAATGTACCATGATTGAGAAAGCATTTCTAGTGGCCTCATATGAAAAAGGAAATAGCAGAGTTTGTTGCAAGGTGTGCTATCTGTCAACAGATTAAAGCAGAACATCAGAAGCCTGGAGGTTTGTTGCAACCGTTGCCCATTCTAGAGTGGAAATGGGATGATATTGCTATGGACTTTGTGGCAGGTTTACCAAGATCGAGTTCCGGGCATAATGGAATATGGGTATTTATTGACAGATTGACCAAGGTATGCAGATTAGTGGCAGTAAGTATGTCTTGGACAGTGGACAGATTAGCAAAGGTTTATGTTGAAAGAATTGTTCCACTGCATGGTATTCCGGAGACTATTGTGTCTGACAGAGATCCAAGATTTACTTCTGGTTTTGGAGAAGTCTACAGAAAGTAATTGGTACTGAGCTAAGATATAGCTCCGCTTATCATCCCCAGACAGATGGTCAGACAGAGAGGACTATCCAGATGATTGAAGATATGTTGCGAGCTTGCTGTTTAGTTTGGGGAGGTAATTGGGAGCATCATTGGGAATGGTTGAGTTTGCGTATAATAATAGTTATCATACAGTCTTGGGATGGCACCGTATGAAGCTTTATATGGAAGGCCATGTAGAACCCCAATGAACTGGCATGAAGTGGGAGAAAGGCAATTAGTGGGTCCTGAATTGATTCAGCAAACCACAGAAATAGTGAAGCTTATTAAAGAAAAATTGCAGGCAGCTCAAAGCAGGCAAAAGAGTTATGCAGATATCGGAGGAGACCACTTCAGTTTGAAGTAGGAGATTTTGTTTTCTTGAGAGTTTCCCCGAGTAAAGGTATTATGAGGTTTGGTAAAACTGGAAAGTTGAGTCCAAGGTATGTAGGACCTTTCCAGGTGATTGAGAGAATTGGGGAAACAGCTTATAGGCTAGATTTGCCAGCAGATTTTGCGGATGTTCATGATATATTTCATGTTTCCATGTTAAGAAAGTGTATTGAAGATCCAGCTCAAATAATCAGATATCAAGGTGGTGACCTGAGGCCAGATATGACTATGCCAGAGTATCTGGTGCAGATCATAGATCGAAAGATAAAGAAGCTGAGAAATAAAGAAATCGAGTTGGTAAAGTGAGATGGGAAAATAGGTTAGGTGGTGAGGATACCTGGGAGTTAGCCGAGAAAAGGCTAAAGGGTATCCTACCTATTGAATAAGCTGTTTGTATTTCTTTTAGATGATAGTATTTGTAAAAGTGTGTATGCTAAGTTGTTTATCTTTGAGTGGTATTATGAATTTCGAGGTCGAAATTTTCTTTTTAGATGATAGTAATGTAACGTCGCTTATTTTTGATCCTTTTGGATCGTGTGTGTGTGTGGTTGTGATGGCCGTTGTGAGGCCAGTGTGGTGTAGATACGTGGTGTGGTGTGTGCAGGTGTGGTGCAGTTAGGTCCGAAATGAAATAGGACATGCTGCAATTGAGGAGGAGTTGGCGGCCAGGGGTGGTCGTTGACTTGTTGGCGTCCAGGTAAGTTGCCGTTGACTGCATGATCTTGGCGACAGAGGATATGGACGGTATGGTGGCGGGGTTGCCTTAAACGGCAGAGGGGTTGACGCCAACCTGTGCAATCTGCAGGTTATAGGGTCACCCGAGAGTAGGTTTTCACACGGGTTCTCTCTCTCCCTTGCCCTAGCTTCACGCCCCCGTATCCCTAAAGCTTCCAACAGTCACAAGAGAGTGATTGGAGGATCGTGGAACGTGTGGCGTTGTCGAATCGGACGAGGAAACGCCGTGGCGTGGTGTAATCTTCGTCAGAGCTCGCGGAGGACTCGGCGTGGGGATCTTTAGGTGTTTTTAAGCGTGTTCAGAGGTAGGGAACGATCCCATTAGAGTTTCTAAACTGTTAAAACATGCATAGGAAACATGTAAAAGCCTGTTAATTGAGTTTTTGGGTAAAGGTTCTTCATGCGGGGGGGTTTTAAGGGTGGTTTGATGGAATTAAAGGTTAATCATGTAGTTCTAATTGTAAAATGATGCATACTTGACTTGGGAAAGAGTTTCCTTATGTTTCCCGCGGTTTCAAGGTTGTAAACCCTGTAAAATCGATCTAGGGTTTCTGCAGGAACAGTGGCTGAAGATCTTGGCGTCAATATCGACTGTCGCCAAGCTCATCAGCCGGGATATAGACGGCCATATACCTTGCCGTCTACTTCCTGTAGGCGGCAGTCGATGTTGTCGCCAATATGTGTATAAGTAGAAATGGCTGATAATGGTATTTATCGATAATGAGTGGTACGTTGGCACTGTGGTGCACTGAGTGCACATGGTTTCTGTGTTAGCATACGGGGTATGTACATAGTTAGTTACTCACTTTCGAGGCTGCGTGTTGTTCACGCAAGTACAGTTGGGTACATGTGTAGTGGACCGTTGTTACTGAGGTTTACGTAATGTTTCACGTGGTTTGTGTGTGTCGTGCACGTGGTTTTGTGTACGTGGCAAGTAGTACGACGCCTACCGTGGTTACCTCTCCAGTTGGGTGTCCCAGGTTCTTTGTGAGCCAGGCTGTTAGGTCGGGGCTTTGTCCCGGTACTTGTGTTGTACCATCGAGGTCTGTGTCGTCAGACCTGGACACCCTCACTCCTTTGCTTGAGTTGTACGTCCGGCTGAGGGAAAGACGACAGTGGGACAGCGGCTGTTGTACTTGTCTTTTAGTCACTTGTAGCGCGCTCGTAGTTGGGGGTACGGACACCAGTAGACGTACTGGACCCCAGGTAGTCTTTTCCAGTACCTCACTCTAGAGAGTTCGGGCCAGGATCTCTAGAGGTGTCAGGCATGGGCTTGCGACCGTGTGGTCCGCAGGTGGTGTGTTTAGTTGGTCTCCACAGTTGCTTGACCTTTTCACATGGAGCGACAGCGGACCTTTCGTCGTGGCTGCGAGACTGAGAGGTAGACTTGTGTTAGCTTGTCCGAGTCAGTTTCTAGTGTCGCGAACCAGTTCACGGTCTCGTGTTTGGCTGTCTCTACTTTAGCTTGTACACCTGTACTGATTTGCCGTTTAATTATTACAGTTGTTTTCGTAGTCGGCAGACGGTGAGTACTTTTACAGCTTTCATATCCTGCTTAGCTGTTCTATAAATTGTCGGTACTGTTTATTGCTTTAGTACTGTGGTTTTGGTTTGCTCGATTTTGGGGGAGTTCTCTACTGAGCCAGTGACTAGCGAGGCTCACCCCTACCCCACAGGTGAGAGCGAGGAGGACGTTTCACGACCGTCGTCAGTTCTGAGCCGCGCGTAGCGGTGTAGGGTCGGTACCTCCAGCTGTGTAGTAGCAGCTCCAGCAGTGTAGTGTAGTCAGTTGTTATTTCTTCAGTTGTACTCGGGGTATGCCCCAGGCTCTTGTACTTCTTTTCAGTTTTGTGGAAATATGGCTATGTAACTTGTGAAATTTATATAGAATGTGGTGTGTTCCTTGTGTTTTCACGGACTGTGGTTTGGTATCCCTTGCGAGGCTTCGGCCCGTTCGCGGAAGGCAGACTCGGATCAAGTACGTTCGGTTTAACGGGCTTGGCCGAGGCGTTCCGTCACATAGGTACTTTTGAACAAACTAAATAAATATCTTGTCCTCATCTACTTACGAGGTTTCCATGACATCCTTCTGATAATATGATTATTCATGTTTAAGTTGGAGGAGGACTCTCCTTACGTGCATATCCTCAATGTTAAGCATGTTTGTCTTTCATGTATTAACTATGACCATGGGTTATTATTCTGAAACATTAGTATAAGATCTAGTATCTGGAGCCTTGAACTTCATAAGAATGAATAGTTCTAAACTCCACTTTTTCTGTTACCCTAGTTTGTCTCAAGTCTGAGTAAATTCTGAATTATTGTGCTCTGGTATTCTAATTTGTTGGATTTACCTTGCTTCTATGCGGCTAAGGTTCACTAATCGGAATTGATCACCAATCGGAACCTGTTCACCAATCAGAACTTGTTCACTAATCAAAATTGTTCACCAATCAGAACTTATTCACCAATTGGAACATATTCACTAATCGAAATTGTTCACTAATCGAAAACATATTCACCAATCGAAACCTACTTACTAATCGGATCTTTCATCAATCGGAACCTATTTACCAATCAGAACATGTTCACTAATCGGAATTTTTTCCAATCGAAACATATTCACTAATCGGAACCTGTAAGGTTACTGTTTACTCTTGTCCAGGTTAGGTGCTAGCTTCGTGGGCCATTTCTTGCGACTCGTATGGCAGTGTCATGCCTATCAACTTGTAGTTTATGTGTGACTATCGGAATACACAAGGGTGTGACTATTTCTGTATAGTTGTAGTATTTATTTTCATCATGAATATATATTATTGTGATAAATGTGGCTTGTCTCAAGTTTTGAAGTCTCCCTATTGAGCCAATAAAATTGTGAAACTCACATCCTTACTTCCCTTTTGAGGTGAGAGTGAGCAGACGAGTTTCCAACCCTGATCGATCCACAACAATAGTGGGTAGGACCTTTTCTACTAGCAGTTAGTGAGTTTGTATACACAGGGTATGTCATAGGTTGATATGCTTTTATTTTGAAATTTAATTATGTAATAGGATTATATAATCTAATGTATATATTTGAATATCAATGTAAGTTATGTCTTTCTTTTGTACACTTCCTCTAGATGCTTCTATGTTACTCTTCTGAGGACTATGTATGTGACTCGTGGGTTAGTGGAGACAAATTTAGATCCTTAGGATGACAAGACCGCCATAAGAAGAGATCAGTTAGCCTCTCCTAAAGAGAGAGATTTTCACCTAAAAATATTTACTTTCTTGTCTAATCTATTTCATTTTGCATTGTGTATATCTGGCATGCGAATCAAGTTCCCATACAAACCATTCATTTTGAGTTGCTACTTACTGGGTCCTTTTATTGCTCACAAATCCTAGCCTAGTGACCTTGATATCCTTTTTCTGTCTGGATGAGATCTAGGGTCATTTGGTATTGAAATAAATCGAGAATAAATTAATAATAAGGTGGTTGTTGATCAAAAGGAAGGATGAATGTGACAAATCATAGGGTGGTTACAGCCAGATGGTTGAGGTGGTGTTCAGTAAGAGTTTATGTGGTAGTGCATAATAAGTAATTCAGTTGAGCAGAGGTATTCTTTTGTAAGGATATGTTTTAGAATTTGATGTAAGAGCAAAGGCAGATTGGGTAATGAATAAAGAATAGATAAGATTATGACAGGACAACACAGAAAGAGTAAGTAATGTATACAGTTTGAAATTTTGGAAATCAGTAAATTGTGGAATGTAAATAGAAAGGCTTAATCAGTTGAGTAGAGAAGAATTTTGGGTCAATTAGCAAATATTTGAAAGAGTTGGGCAGAATTAATAGCAGAGAAAGTACAGAGTTAATTGAGCAGTTTTATTCCATGATGAGAAGAGAGTATAGTGTCACAGTAGTATGAATGTGTTATTTTGAAAAGTTATAGATGCGATTTAATTTGTCAGCAAGAGAATATCATTCAGAGTAAGAGATGTATGAAAAGAGGAAAGTATGATAGTAGCATTATGGTAGAATCATAATTTAAGCAGATGGCACAGATCGAATTGAAGCGGAATTAAAGCATTAAGGAAAGCAGTCCAGAAATTTAGGCATTTTTCTTCCAATGGTAATTGAGTATGTGTTTCAAGTTCTTATTAAATGGTCTTGATAAGCAAATAAAGTTAGAATTGAGTTCGGCCACAGTCAGAATGGTAGTAGGAATGGAAAGAATAAAGGTAATAATGAGAGCAGCATTAGTAAAATGTTTCGACAATTATTTGATGTAATCAGAGTGGCGCAATGAAAGCATGGAAGATTTATGACCCAACGATTCTGAAATTTTTCCAAGATTGTAGTATAAGAGATTTGATTGACTGAGGAAGAGTTTGAGGTTTTTGCAGAGTTAATTAAAGAGGCAGTGGTTCTTAAGAAGGTATGAGTTTAAAGCAGCATAAGATATGATATGAATATGTAAAGAATTCAGATATAGTGTTTTAATTTTCTTCGAAGAATTGACAGTTAAGAATATGAGTAAAGTTAAGACAGAATTACAATTAGCAATAATAAGCAAATGATGGAACAGAAACGATAAGTCAACACCAATAAATAATGGATTAGAAGATGATTTAGCATGGCAGAATAAGTAAAGGTAGCAGTTTATGATAAAAGGGTGTCAGCAAGCAAAACGGCATAGGAAGAAATGTTGCAGACACAGTCGGAAAATTGTGGGAATAGATTGAGTCCAAGGTGATAAAGCGCCGGTGACATGATATAATTGCTTAAATTGTAAAGTAAAGGAAGAACATATTGAATTACTTAGGGTAGAAAAGTTGTGGAATGAATTAAAGGAAAAGGGATAGCAGAATAAGCAAGAAAATGAGCAGAATGGCAAGTGCAGAAGAAATGTATCCTTTTGTTTGTGAATAACTTTAATTCTTTTTAGGTAATAGTTCGGTTTGTCGTGGTTTCTTTCTGAATTTCAAGGACGATATTTCTTTTTAGGTGATAGTAATATAACGTTGTGGCCATTAGGATCCGAATTAATGGTTCTGGTGTGGTGCTCTTGGCCAATGCTGGGTCATTGAGCCTTGGTGGTGGTTCCCGTGTGTCATGTGGATGTTGTGAGCAGGAGATCTGGACCCATATAGCCCATAAGTTTTCTAGTGAAGAAGGCGATGGAGTAGGTCGTCACGTTTTGAACGCGACGGCTTCCCACGTCACGTTCTTCGAACCGCCTTTTTAGCACATAGTTTTGATTAGCGACGATCAGGTCTATCGCGTTTAAGCTACTTTAAATGTGACGACTATGTCACGATTTAGACTTGAGTTTTAATACGGTGGTTTCAAGCCAGACAAAGCAGAGGAAGCTTTGTCCGGCTGAGGAGAGGAGGTTTTGCGGCATCTTCGGCGATTTCGGTTTGCAAGTGGCTAGTTCGGCATGGTTTCCATGCGAGGAGGGCGTCCGGAGCGTGGAAACGCCGGTGGTGTGGTGTTCTTCGCGTTCTGCGTGTTCTTCGAGTGGTAGGGAGACTTCCCCTTCGTTTTGAATTGATTGAATGATTTAAAGTTTAGCAAATCATGTTATTGTGGTATGTTGTGGTTTAACTTTCATTTTAGAGGTTTGAAGTTTAGTTTAAATGGTGTTTACATGGATTTCTGTAGGAAGAAGGAGGGTTCGGCAGTCTGCCTGATAAGACGACGGGTCGGGCCATCGCATTATGAACGCGACTGTTTGCCTTGTCGCATTTTGTTGTAAATGCGACACTTTGGTCCGTTGCGTTTATGACTTCAGATTATTGCATTTAGAATCGATTAGCTTAAAGGCGACAGGTTGTCTCGTCACGTTCATGGGTTCGACTGGCTTGGTGCTAACTGTAGACACCGTTTTTTCGCGGTTCCCACAAAGAAAAAAGGGGAAAAAACAAAGGATCGTGATCGCCAGGCACACGGGTGCCGAATGGAGACGCACGCACGAGGGGTGCAGGGTGGAAAAGGTGATCGCGTATATACCTGTGAAGCGGGGAGATTGCGCGGGGGATGATGTGGGTCCTCTCTTCCTCTACAAGCACGGCAGTCCGGGCAGAGGGCGTTCCTCTTTGATTACCCTGAAAAATCAGACAAATAAAAGAAGGGGATTAGCCCAAAATGTGTAGTCTGCAATTCTAAAAATAAATGAAATAAATGAATGACATGGGGGTGACTTACCGGATGGTGGCCTTTAAACCCCTAAGATAGGTGTGGTGGTGTGTGTATGTATGCATGTGTGTGTGTGTATGAAGCACAAGGGCCACGTAGGGGCCGGGTGATATGGAAATGTAAAGGACCTGTTGGGTCCGAGGAAGAAAAAAGCAAATAAAAAGGGGGGTGCTTCCCCAGATGTCGGACGGCGTGACGGCGTGGTCGGAGGCGACAAAGGATGGAGAGGGACGGAGAGGACGAAGCTCCCCCTTGGCTCCGGTATGCATGGAGGAGACGACGGGGACGACGGCGCCTGCGTTCCGAGGGATGGAATGGACGGCGTGACGTGGAAGAAGCCGCCGGGTCGGACGTCGAGGCGAGAATCAGCAGGGCTTCGCCGCCTCTTGAACCTCTCTCTCTCTCTCTCTCCTCTCTCCCTCTATCTCTCTCTCTCTCTCTCTCATCGCTCATCCTCTCTCTCTCTCTCTCTCTCTCATCTCTCTCTCTCTCTCTCTCTCTCTTCCTCTCTCTCTCTCATCTCTCTCTCTCTCTCTCTCTCTCTCTCTCTCTCTCTCTCTCTCTCGTAACCCCCAACCGGAAAAAAAAGAGGCCACCCCCGAAGCGACCAAGCGAACCCCCGCCCCTGGCGCTGCGGCTTTGCTTTTATAGGCACTGGAGGAAATCGCGTCCAGACAGCAGTCGCAATTAAGGCTTAAATTGCGGCAGAGCGCAGGCCGCAATTTAGAAGGTCGGTTTGATGGCGGAAATCGTTGCACGCTCTATGAATCGCGTCGGGGCAGGCCGCCGCGACTTGAATCGCGCGGGACGCCCGACGCGATTAAGACTGCATGGTCCCGAGGCCACCGACTCCGCGCGTTGTCTGCTGACGTGACAACATCCGATTTGACATCTCTGAATCGCATCGTCTGACAAGGACGCGATTTAGAGATTTTATCATGATTACGGCCTGCGCGGCGACGACTTTCTGGGCCGCTGTCAGACTCTGATCACGGCGGGAAGATTGGACGCGATTAGAAAGGCGTTTATGAAAGCGTGGTGGGAATGTGGACGCGATTAGAAAGGCGGTTTCTGAATCGCGGCGGGAATGTTGGACGCGAATTAAAATGCGGTTTATGAATCGCGGCCGCTACAGTCGACGCAAATTAAATTTAGCTTCCGGGGGCGCTGCCCCCGGAGACCCCCGCCGGGACGCTGCCCCCGGACCCCCGCGACCTGACCGCGCAGGTCGACCGCGACCAGACCCCCTGGGGAAGCACCGAGGAAGAAAGGGCGATATTCAGAAATATGGGAAAAAGCTCTTTCAGGGTAAAATGAGGGTCAATTGTGGCGTTACAGCGCAACTTGAAAATTTATCCGCGGTGGAAAAATTCGCGTGTTCTACACTAACGTATTAAACCGTCGGATTGGGTTCGACTGGAGTCGATTGGCTTGATGGCCACATGTCGGGCCATCGCGTTCATGTTGCGACACTGGGCCCTATCACATTCGTTTTGTAGTCGCGACAGTAGAGGTCGTCGAATTTTTGAAGGCAACGGCTACCCCCGTCACATTTTACCTTCTGAAGTGTGTATTGTGGAAGTTGGGCAGTGATGGTCCTATATGGGCCTAGCCTTGGGTTTATGGTGAACTTTCTGATGTTTAAATTGGTTTATTGTTAGTAAGCATGATATAGATTGATGTTTGGTTTATGGTTATTAGTGAGTTATGTTAATTATGGTAATTATGTTAATAAGTAAGGGTTGTAAGGTTTATGTTGCAATCGTTATATTGTTAAGTAATTGTGTTAGAGGTCATATGATGACCGATGACAAGTAGATTATAATAATAGAATCTCGTGGTTTTAATCATAGTTTTATAAGTATGTTAAGTATTCGACGTGGTTTGTGGTGTTTGCTGAGTTTTTCAGAATGCCTCTCTAGTCGGGTTACCCCAAGTTCTCTGTGAGTCAGGCACGTTGTGCTCGGAGTTTGTCCCGATACTGTGGTGTACCATAAAGGTCTGTGTCGTCTTCCTAGACACCCTCACTCGTTTGTTTGTTGAGTAGCTCGTCCAGCTGTGGGAAAGACGACAGTGCAGCAGCACCTTGTGGTTTGCAAGTGTTCTCTGTTCGGTCGCTTGTAGCGCGCTCGTGGGTTGGGACGGACACCAGTAGACGTACTCTCCCCATCTAGTCCTATGTTTCCAGTACTTCACTTTAGAGAGCTCAGCCAAAGTATCTAAAGGTGCTAGGCATGGACTGCAGCCTTGTGGTCTGCAGTGTGGTGTTGGTTGGTCTCCACAGCTCTTGTTCTTGGAGGTGGACCCCCGCAGTTATTTTTCTGTCTGTGACTGCGAGACTGAGAGGTGTTTCTTGTGTTGTGTTGTCCGGATTGGATATTGGCGTCATGAACCAGTAGTCTTTACGCGCGTGGCGACGGCGTTCCTTCCGACTCGAGCTTTCTGGCAATTGTGGTTGTGAGTGGTAACTCTCCGATTGTGGTTCAGTTGTGGTACCTTATAGTTTCAGGTATACATACCCTTCATAGGTAGCTGGTTGTTGTGGCACGTGTGTGCTGATATGTCAGGTGTTGTTGTGGAGCTGTGATCTGTGGAGGGCGTGTTGTATGACCCTCCACTTGTTGTGTTTTTAACCCTCCTATGGGTAGTGTTCTAATGTGTCCTACTGGTTTAATGTGCGGTGGACTGGCTCCTTATTGATAGTTCTATTACCTTTCATTAGTGATTTGCCTATATGGCTCATGGCGTAATCGTTTCAGCTGTCGTGGTGGCTGGTGTTTTTCTGTACTAGTCCTGCCATTTCCTTTATTTTATGTGAGTTGTATTAGTAGTGTGTTTATGTTTGTGTTTATGTTTAATTGCAGTTTAAGTATGTTTATTGTTCGCATGTATTGCTTAAGTAGTTCTTCGGTGAGTGTTGCCAGTGAAACCCTGGTGGTTGAGGTCTCAGTTCTCTCTTTAGTTTCCGGTTGTTCTTTTTGGGAGGTCCCTGCTGAGCCTATGACTTTTGAGGCTCACTCCCCTACAATTCTTTTTAGACATTAGCAGTGTGACTGGACTTGCAGTGGTGTTGTGGCAGACTTGTACCACCACAGTTGAGTATTAATTGTCGTTATGTTAGCTTTGTTCCTTCGGGGTATGTCCCAGGTGGTTTTACTTTTCTCTTAGATATGTATGATGTATTGGGACAGTGTAACTTGTTGTGAATGAATATGAATACATGTACTTTCCTATATATTATACTCTTGTGGTTGTCTTTTATATTCTTACTGGACACATGTGTGAGTTATCCCTTGCGAGACTTCGGTCTGTTCGCGGGAGGTGGGTCTGAATATGGAGCCTTTTCGGGCATAAATACTCAGGGTCACTACATGAGATCTCCCTACTAAGCCAATAAAATTGTAAAACTCACACCCTTACTTCCCTTTTCAGATGAGAGTGAGCAAATGAGCTTCCAACCCCTGATCGATCCACAACAGTAGTGAGCAGAACCTTTTCTACTAGTAGTATAGTTAGCGAGTTTGTATATCACAGGGTATGTCCTAGGTTAAGTGCTTTTCTTTTGAAGTTCAATTATGTAATAGGACTATATAATCTAATGTATATATTTTAATATCAATGCGAGTTATGTCTTTCTTCTATACACTCCCTTTGGATGCTTCTATGTTACTCTTCTGAGACTATGTATGTGACTTGTGGGTTAGTGGAGACAGATTTAGATCCTTAGGATGACGAAGACTGCCATTAGAAGAGATCAGTTAGCCTCTCCTAAAGAGAGATATTTTCACCTAAAAATATTTACTTTCTTGTTCATTTTGCATTGTGTATATCTGATTTGTGGCATGCGGCCCAAGTTCGCATACAGACCATTCATTTTGAGTGCTACTTACTGGATCTTTTTATTGCTCACAAATCTAGCATGGTGACCTTTTTCTGTCTGGATGAGATCTAGGGTCATTTGGTATGAAATAAATTGAGAATAAATTAATAATATCTTTAAATTTTTGAAAATATTTTCATTCTATTTTCTATCTACCGCGATAGCAAACATGGCCTAGAGAATAAAATTTATTTGTATAATTATGCCAATGAGTCATAGACATCCATTGTAGCCATCTTCTTTTTTCTTTGTTTTTAAAGATTTTGGGTTTAAATCTCCACCCATCTGTGGGAGCTTTCACCTGAAATTGGACTTTTTGGCCAAACTATCCTTTTAAAGGTCTGCATAAAGCGCCTCTTATTTTGTGACTCTTCCATGAGGAGTATAAACTTCTCATTCTATCTTTGCCCTTACTGTGGGCATATTTTCACATATTGTCCAATAAAAAAAGAAAAACTGATGCAACTGGACTTTCTTAGAATATGAGAAAGTAGCAATTTTTGTTCCCAAAAGAAAGTACCAATTTTAACTCATCAAATACATAAGAAGAAAGGAACGACTTGCCCAAGTACTAAAAAATGACTGTGAGCCATGGTTTAGTATCATATCGGAGATAAGTAAAAAAATAAGTGTATATTCATAAGTAAAGCACCAATCTCTTCTTCCAAGAGAGCCCTCCCGAATAAAAGGATAATATTTCTTCAAAAAGGCACACTAAAATTTCACCGTTCTCAAAAACCATTTCAACAAGTTCTTCTCAGATACTCGGGAAATAACATCCACTATAAAGTTCGAGACATTTGTGAAATCCTCGTAGAGGCTAAACTGATAAAACTCTATTTGGTGGTTTGAGATCAGAAGGGGGAGGCCAGCTTATTAGTCTTTAGTGGGCTAAGTTACAGGGATAACTAAGAATATCCGAGAGCTGGGCTTGGGCTAAGCACAGCAGACCAAAGTTCAGATTTGGATCCCCTCTGAAAGATGCAAGTGGTGGGCCGTCAAAAGGCCACTCGAAGAGGCCGTGCTTCCTAACTGGGCCCAGTTACGGACACCGTTATACGTTATGACCATACATCTTGATGTTTTATCTTCTTCTTTTTCCCCTTTTTTCCTTCATTGTTTTATGTAAGCCTCTTTCCAAAGCTATACAGGTCTTTCAAGAATGAAGGAAACAAAATGGAAATGGCACACTCGGCATCAAAGCGAAGTAAGAAGTTGGCATGGAGAACAATCGGCATCAAATTATTTGTCCAATTTGTTTTATTTAACAAATGAATTAGAATAAATAATTTGCTAAGTTAATCAATAATTTATTAAATGTAACAAATTATTTTATGAAAGATGAAAAGTATTTAAAATCATTTTATGATAGAATTCATGCACCACTCAAAAAATTAATCTATGTTAGACGATAAGGATCTTTACATTTCTATTCTTTTA
>JACBKR010001847.1:0-39033 GCA_014218235.1 Colocasia esculenta | reverse complement strand
TTAGAAAATCTGTATCATCAAAACCTGGAGGCTGTTCAACATACACTTCCTCCTTAATAAAACCATTTAAAAACGGATTTAACATCCATTTGAAATAACTTTAAATCTAGAGCAGATGCATATGCAAGTAAAATCCTAATAGCCTCAAGTCTAGCTACAGGAGCATAGGTTTCATCGAAATCAATGCCTTCCTCTTGGGAATAGCCTTGAGCTACCAGCCTGGCCTTGTTTCTTAAAATCACACCAGCCTCATCCAATTTGTTTCTGAACACCCACTTGGGCCAATAACTGGATGGTCTGATGGTCTGGGAACAAGTGACCATACTTGGTTTCTCTTGAACTGGTTAAGTTCATCTTGCATGGCTATAATCCAGGATTCATCAGTGAGAGCTTCATTGACTGTCTTAGGCTCTATTTGAGAGACAAATGCTAGATAATCACAAGGTATTACATTACCTCTCGTTCTTACCCCTACAGATGGATCACCAATAATGTTCTCAGGTGGGTGATCTTTCTTGTATCTCCACTCTCTTTGGAAGATTTTCATGTGTAATATCTTGTTGTTGCAAGTCTTCCAGAGGTGGATCATCCCTGTTTTCAATTGAGGTATCCTTTAGTTTCTTGGACAGTTCGTCTGCATCATCATTGTCACTTTCTTCTTCCTTTCTCAAGAAGGGTTAGTCTCATCAAAAATAATATGCACAGACTGTTCAATCAATAAGGTACGTTTGTTAAATATTCTATAACCTTTGGGTTTAGAAGCATACCCCATGAAGATGCCTTCATCTGATTTGGCATCCAACTTACCAGTCTCTTTTTGCCGTTGTTTTGGATGAAGCATGGACATCCAAAAGTTCTGAAGTGACTGATCTTTGGTTTCTTCCTTTGAACAACTCATAAGCGGTTTTCTTCAATATTGGTCTGATCATTACTCTATTAATGATGTAGCTTGCTATGTTTACTGCTTCAGCCCAAAATACCTTGGTAAGTTATATTCTGACAACATTGTCCTAGCCATATCCAATAAATTCTATTCTTCCTCTCAGCAACTCCATTTTGCTGTGGTGTCCTTGGTGCTGAGAAATTGTGTTCAATCCCTTCGTTTTCACAGAACTTTGCAAATTTCTCATTCTGAAATTCACCTCCATGATCTGATCGAATACTAATAATACTGAATTTCTTGTCTTTCTGACCTTCTTGCTAAAACTGATAAAGCTTTCAAAATGTATCATCTTTATGTTCTAGGAATGACACCCATGTAAATCTGGAGTAGTCATCGACAATAACAAACCCGAAATTCTTTCCTCCTAGACTAGTGGTTCTCATTGGCCCAAATAAATCCATGTGAAGGAGTTCTAAGGGTTTAGAGGTGGTTACCACAGTCTTTGACTTGAAGGAACTCTTGGTGTGCTTCCCTTTTGCACAAGGTCTGCAGATGCCATTCATTTTAGTGTGACCTTTGGCAGACCTTCCATAAGACCTCTCTTTATAAGCTTGTTCATGCCATCCAGACTACAATGACCCAGTCTTCTGTGCCACAATTCAGTTGATTGATCTTTATTTGCTGCTAAAACAGACATTTTGATCCTTGAGTTCTTCAAGATAGAGCACATATAAGTTCTTTTCTCTATTTGCCTCGAAAATTACTGCTCCATCCTTTAATATGCTGCACTTTGACTCTTGAAACTGGATCTGATGACCTCTGTCACAAAGCTGGCTGATGCTAATAAGATTATGTTTTAGCCCTTTGACAAATAATACATCTTCAATAACTGTCTTTCCTTTGTTGTTCACAGAACCACTGCCTATCACTGTTCCTTTTCCGTTATCTCCATATGTAACAGTTCCTTCTTCATTTTGAAGATGAGAGAATAGCTTTCGATTTCCTGACATGTGCCTTGAGCACCCACTGTCCAGATACCATTTGGATGCTGGAGAGTTACCCTGAAATGAAAACATAAGTTTTAGGTACCCAAGTTCTTTTGGGTCCTGATTGGTTAGTATCACTGGTTTCCCTTTTTTATCCATTTCTTATGTTTAGTTGGACATGTAGTTATATATGTCCTAATTTGTTACAGTGATTGCAGCAGGACAATTTGGTTACTTTTTCTATATATTTGAAATCTGCCTTGTATGCAATGTCTTATTCAGGTACAAATTTTGGTGTTGGATATATTTTAGGATAACTATGGTTTCTTCATTATCTGGGGGTGTATATCCTAATCCATTTTTCTTCTTACCTGATCTTCTAGCACTTTTTAATATTAGAGAGTTTTTACCATTAGTGAATTTTTCTAATGTGCTAGATAATTGTATATTTTCTTCTGTTAGTGTCTTAATTTCAGTTTTCAGCTCATCTGAACTTGCTTGTTTTTTTAATTTAGTTTTTGTTCATTCTTAGCTTTTAGATCTTCACATAACAGTTCATTTTTTCTTTTAAGTTCAGTTATTTGGCTTTCTAATTGTTCATTTTCTGATTTTAGATCTGAGTTTGTGTTTTCTAGACAAGCATTATTTTTCTTACTTACTTTTAATAGTTTGGTTACTTCTCTATATTTATTGTATAGTTCACTGAATGCTTCCTCTAAATTATCCGAATCAGAATTATTGCAGGAATCAAAGGAGGAGTCAGATGTTACCTTATCATCTGTATTTTCCATGAACACCAGATTGGCTTATTCTTTATCACTGCTTGAGCTTGACTCACTGTCTGAGTCGCTACTGTTTTCCCAAGCGACTGCCATTGCCTTTTTCTTATATTTCCTTAATTTCTTGGAGCTCTCTCTTTTTCTGAATTCAGGCTTCTTGAGCTTTGGACATTCAGCTTTGATATGTTCAGTTTCTTGCACTCATAGCATATTGGTTCTCCTTTTTCAGATCCTTTCCTTCTGACTTCTTAACTCTTTGTTTTTCTTAAAAAATCTTCTGCCAGATTGAAATTTCTTTTTCTTGGCTAAAATCTGCTGCAGTCTTCTTGATAGCATGCTTCTTCATTTTCACTGTCCTCAATACTTTCATTTTCATTTGAGCTTGCTTCTGATGAGTCTTCTTCAGTTTTTAAAGCATTGGAGTGCTTCTTTCTACTTGAGGACTCTCCTAGCCTTTCCATATTGATCTCATGGGCCATAAGAGACCCAATGAGCTTTTCCAAAGACATCCTTTTCAGATCATCAACTTCCTCAATAGCTGTGACCTTTGGGGTCCACGAGGATGGTAAGGATCTAAGAATTTTCCTCACCATGTCTCCAATCTCATAGGTTTTCCCAAGTCCAGCCAATCCTTTGTAATATCTATGAATCAACTGAACATTTGAGTTATGGACTCACCTGATTGCATCTGAAATCTTTCATATTGAGTAACAAGAATATCAATTCTTGTCTCCTTCACCTTGTCTGTGCCTTCATAGGTAATTCTAAGCTTTTCCCACATCACCATTGCAGATTTGCAGGCTGAAACTCTGTTAAATTTCTTTTTGCTTAGTGCATAGCACAGGATACTCTTAGCCTTACAGTTCAAGGAGATCTTTTTCCTGTCATCATCTGTCCATTGAGTCTTCTCATTTGTGACCAGAAGATCGCCTTCTTCTACTATTGACCATATCTGATAGTCGTGACCTTGGAGAAAGTACTCCATTCTAGTCTTCCAATAAGCATAATCTTCACCATCAAAGAGGAGGGGTCGGTTGACAGTTGACCTTCAATGTTACCTTGGGCTGCCCTGGATCTTTACTCTTCAGATCGTTGGATCTTTCATCTTTGTCGAAGAGACTCGCTCTGATACCACTTGTTGCCCAGTTGACAAGCCCAGAGGGGGGGTGAATGGGTCTTTTAAAAATTTATTTGATTAGCACCTGTACTTGAAACATTCATACAAAGATGTTCTTCGATGAAAGTTAGAAAAGGTTAGTATAAAAGATAACATATAATAAGCAATCACACAACACAAGGAATTATCCTGGTTCAGACCTCCTCTCCATAGGAGTCCTACGTCAAGTCCCTGAGCAACAACTCAGGATTCCACTAACTAAGGTACAGTCCCCCTATAGACATACAACACCCAGCTCAGTCGGTCTTCCTTCACAAGAAGGGAACTACAACACCCTAGATCCCTCACTAGGTCTTCCTTCACAACAGAAGGGAACACAACACCCTGGCTCCCCACCAGGTCTTCCTTCACAAAATAAGGGAACTACAACACAAGGGAATAAACATGAATTCAAGCCCCTAGATCAAGATTAGCAAGTCAAGATCTGAAGTTACTAGCACTGAGAGCAAAATAATCTAAACAAGACACTCTCTCAGAACTAAACTGGCTCTCTTAGGATTTCTATTTCAGCAGAGAGAGCAAAGAGCTAAAGATACACTAGAATTGAATTCATGGCTCTCAGATTCTTTCAGAAGATCTGCAATGCTTGTGGTATTCATGTAAGGTCAGTCCTTTCTCCGGTTTCTCTGAGCTGCTATCTTGAATTTATATCTCCAATTTGAAATGTAGTTGTTAAGTAACCGTTGTCTCTTGTTTGATAGACGTTAGACTGATTGAGACTTAGAAGCTTCTAGTCAACAGACTTTTATCCATTTGAGTACGCAAAGAGATAGGATCTTCTGGCGTCTATATGGTCCGACGTTGTATACAAAATATCTTTAGGACCTTGCACATATTAAATGCTAGAACAGTAGACAGCTAGGCTGTCTCTTGTTGTCAGTAAACGTTGATGTGAATATTCACAAATAATAGTAATTCCATTTTGCTATATTAAAAAGATGTTAGCAAAGAATGCACGGTAATGGAAAGATCTCATCTGCATGTATGTAGAGATGCATCTGTCTTCATTAAATGCACAGAAGTCAGACAAATAACAGAAGACTTTGACTATTCAAGGCTTTCCAAAATAAGATAAATATCAAGTCGATATAAACCATAAAGTCGTTGCCTATATGACTTATGAAATCGTTATGATCAAAGTGTTTACTAAAGAAGTCGTTATAGAGAGCAAATCATTGCATTCATTATAGGAATCATTATGAATACTGAAGAAATCGTTATAGAAAATGACTCGTTGTATTCATTAAAGGAATCGTTATGACTACTGAAGAAATCATTATAGAAAATGAATTGTTGTATTCATTAAAGGAATCGTTATGAATACTGAAGAAATCGTTATAGAAAATGAATCGTTGTATCATTAAAGGAATCGTTATGAATACTGAAGAAATCGTTGCGCGAAGCAAATCGTTATGAGCTCTAAAGAAATAGTTGCGATGATCAAATCGTTACGATGACTAATGAAATAGTTGCGATGAGCAATCGTTATGATGACCAAAGAAATCATTGCGATGAGCAAATCATTATGAGCTCTAAAGAAATCGTTGCGATGATCAAATCATTACGATGACTAAAGAAATCGTTGCGATGAGCAAATCGTTACGATGACTAAAGAAATCGTTGCGATGAGCAAATCGTTACGATGGCTAAAGAAATCGTTGCGATGAGCAAATTGTTACGATGACTAAAGAAATCGTTACGATGAGCAAATCGTTACACTCTTTTAAAATCGATATACATGAAGGAATCGTTGTGACTTTCAACAGAAGTCGATGTGGACTTAGAAAAAATAATCTTGAAATAATTAATGTTTCAGAAATATGATACTTACCATATTGCTTGTTTTACCTTGGTATATTTTTGTACTTAAGACTTATGAAAAATATGTTAGAAATTTCGATAGGGTTTTGTTAATCACCAAAATAAATATGTAATTAATTAAAATTGTATGGAGAGAGATGATCATCAAAACTGGGTCTGGATACCTGCACCTGTCGACAGTCACCTCCTAGCTGTCGACATACACTGTGTGGTTCAATTTTCCAGCACCTTTCCTTGCTCAACTCTTATTGATACATCATGCTATTAGCCTAGAAGCTACCTCCTTCATTCTCGTGGGTTTCTACTATTACGTCATTAGAGAAGTCATCTAATGTTGCCCATAATCTTCTTTGCATTATCCTTGAAGTCTCTAAACACAAGTAGTCCCTAGTGGTCACAACTTCCTGTGTTCAGTGATCTTAATCCATATCTTTGATTATATGAGAGTTGGAGTCTTTGAGCACCACAGTTGTTTATAAATGACTTGTGATGACAATATTGGGTCCCTGGATCATTTGAGATATATGCCTATCCAAATTAGGCTGGTCAGTCGGGCGGGAGCCACCGACACTTCATTTACAGGCCGTCGAAACGATTATAGGAATCCAAGATGTTGGCATGCATCAATACAAGCTTGATTAGTCATCATGATATCCTTTCAGGTGTGAATGTTTTATGAATCGAATAGAACAGTATCATGATCCTGACCATGTATTTGAATTCGTCCTTGTTTCACGTCTATTAGTCTCATGACATGCTGTTAGTCATCTTTGACATGCAATATTGATACAGTCAGATCTTTTCTGTGGTTTGAATATCTAGTTCTTGCGAGTTGAGGAGTTGATCCTAAATTGCGTAGTAGCTCACATATTACCACATTCAGGTGCCCAAGTAGGGGTGATGCTTAAGGTGAAAAGTGTGGCTGAGGGCTCGTCTGACAAACATGTTGCCCAGTTGACGAGCCCAGAGGGGGGGTGAATGGGTCTTTAAAAATTAATCTAGAAGATACCTGTAACTAAAAACATTCACACAAACGTTCTTCGAAGTAGGTTAGTGACAGTTAGTTGAAATAACAAACACACAAAGAAGACAATCACACAACACAAGGTTTATCCTGGTTCGGACCTCCTTTCCTTAGGAGTCCTACGTCCAGTCCCTGAGCAACAACTCAGGATTTCACTAACTAGGGTACAGTCCCCCTAAGGACGCTACAACACCCAGCTCAGCTGGTCTTCCTTCACACCCGAAGGGAACAACACCTGGATACCACACCAGGTCTTCCTTCACAACCGAAGGGAACAACACCTGGATACCACCAGGTCTTCCTTCACAACGAAGGGAAAACACCTGGATACCACCAGGTCTTCCTTCACAACCGAAGGGAACAACACAAAGAGAGTGAATGAAATTCAAGCCCCTAGATCAAGCTTTTGATAAGCAAGGATCTGAAGCAACTAGAACTGAGAGCAAAGAGATTTTAAACAAGGCACACTCTCAGAACTATACAGGCTCTCTCAAGATTTTCACAAACTAGTGGAGAGCAAAAGAGCAAAAGCTAAGTGGAATGAAGGTTCTTGGCTCTGGACTTTCTTCAGAAGAATTTGAATGCTTGAATGCGCGATTGTTGTCTTCTGTTCTTCTGACTTGAATTTATATCTTCAATTTGAAATGTAGACGTTGAAGTGTCGTTGTCTCTCTTTTGAGTAGTCGTTAGACTGAATGACATCTGGAGTCTTGGAAGCTTCCAGTCAACAGTCTTTTGATTACTTGAGCACGCAAAGAGATAGATCTTCAGAAATATCCGTTGGCTTCTATTTGTTTAACGTTGTACTATGAAGCTGGTTCAGAGGTCTGCACAAATGTCAAACTCAAATAGCAGACAGCTAAGCTGTCTCTGATGTCAGTCAACGTTAGTAGCAATAGACATGGAAATAGTAATGCCAAATAGCTTAAGTCTAAAGGACGTTATCAGAGTAGGCACGATAAAGGATGATATGGTCTGCATGCATGCAGAGATATGTTCAGATCTCATAAATGCAAAAGCGTCAGAGAGATGTCTACGTGGACTTGACTAGTCAACACTTTTAAGATAAATAAGATATCAAGATATGAAATCGATGACTATATGACTTATGAAATCGTTATGAGTCATAGCAAATCGTTATGTGACAGAAGATATATCATGAACACTTAATGAATCGTTGCACAAAGCAAATTGATGTGTTTCTGAAGAAATCGATGTGAAATACTTAACAAATCATTATACAAAGCAAGTCGTTGTGAATTCTAAAGAAATCGTTATGAATACTTATCAAGTCGTTATGAACTCTAAAGAAATCGTTATGGTAACTTATGAAGTCGTACAATAAGCAAGTCGTTGCGAGTTCTAAAGAAGTCGTTACGACAACTTATAGATCGTTGCGACAGGCAAGTTCGTCGGATTCTAAAGAAATCGTTACGGTAACTTATAGAGTCGTTGTGACGAGCAAGTCGTTACGGGTCTAAAGAAATCGTTGCGACAACTTATAGAGTCGTTGCGACAGGCAAGTCTTACGGGCTCTAAAGAAATCGTTACGGTAACTTATAGAGTCGTTGTGACGAGCAAGTCGTTACGGGCTCTAAAGAAATCGTTACGGTAACTTATAGAGTCGTTGCGACAGGCAAGTCGTTACGGGCTCTAAAGAAATCGTTACGTAACTTATAAGTCGTTAGGCAAGTCGTTACGGCTCTAAAGAAATCGTTACGGTAACTTATAAGTGTTGCGACAGGCAAGTCGTTACGGGCTCTAAAGAAATCGTTACGGTAACTTATAAGTCGTTGTGACATCGACTTGTTTGAAATAACATGACTTTTCAGTCTTGTAAGGAAATCGTTGCGATCACTTATAGAATCGTTACGGATCGATTTGTTTGAAACAACATGATTTTTCAGCCAGAAAGGAAATCGTTATGATAATTCTATTGAAATCGATATGCTTATAAGGAAATCGTTATGGCCTTCAATAGAAGTCGATATGGACTTAGAGAAATATCATGTTGAAAAGATTAAGGCTTCAGAGAAGTAATGCATACCTTTATTGGCTTGTTTGACCTTGGTATTTTTCCTGTGCTTAAGACTTATGAAATATTCATTAGATAATTGATAAACTTTGTTTGGTTTTGTTAATCATCAAAATATATATGTAATTAATTAGAATTACATGGGGACAGACTGGTCATCAATCTCCCCCTTTTTGGTGATGACAAAACTGAACAGTAAGTATGTCTGAAAAAAAAAATGCATATAGATGTTTCAGACATAAGTTTTCTCCCCCTTTTTGTCATTAAGCAAAAAGACAATCTTCGACAAAGAAAGAAGAGAGAAAGAGAACATGATTATACAAAGAAAGGCAGTTCATTAACTTTGTGGAGGTACAGGTAAATAGAAGGCAGGAGACAGAAGAGAGGCAAAATGGGAGATGGTTTCCCATGCCTGTGCTTCCTGCTCTTCAAAAAGGGTTTTGAAGACTCCAAAGGATACAGAGTAGGAGGGTCCCATGGTGGAAGCCATTCATTTGAGATGAAGATCTAGGTGTTGATAGAGAAGGTCAGCATATGCATTCTTGTCCATGTTCATCTTGAGAAATCGACGAGTCCCAAAGCTGGCACAGGTGAGGAATTGGTCCATGGTGACAGGATAATGGTTGTGGTTATCTCTGAGAGCTTTGTGCATAGCCACATACACTTTGTATCTTTCCTCCCAGACCTTGAAGGGGTCATCAACAAGATGAATGGAGTTCATATCTAGGAAAGTAGCTGGAGAAATGGCTGGTGTGTTGTTCTCTGGCCTGAACTTCATTTATTTCAAATAGTTGCTGAGCTGACAGGGGGTAGAACTTGGACCATTCAGAGGATGTCAGCCTTTCACATTCAGACAGAATAGGGGCTAGCACTTCAGCACTTACATGCCCCTGGTGATATTCCCTAAACAGGAATCTAGAAAAAGCAACCAGGCAGCCTTTCTGAACTTTAATTCTGCCCATTACTCTGGCAAACGCTCAAAGATGATGGATCCTACAGAGGACTCCATAACTAGAAAGTGAATTTGAGGAAGGACTATCTCTTCAGGTACTTGGAGGGTAGCAAAATCTACCTGAACATCTGAAGTTTGAGAGATATCCGGAGTCAGAGCTGAAATGGCCCTTTTGAACTGACTGAGCTGAACCTCTGGAAGTCTATGAATATATCTGTAGTTGTTGAATAGCATGAGGTGCCTGATCATTTTGATTTCCTTTTGAATATAGGGTGCCCAAAGTTCCCTATGATAGATCCTGAACCACTCTGATAGGGTCAGGGAGTGGTCCCTTGGAGGGAATCTAGCAGATTTGGCAAGAATGAATTCTTTAGGAGATCCTTGTGACCTTTGCCCCACTGCTCTTCAGATTTGGAGTGGGCAAGAGAGAAGATTTTGGATTTTTCGGATTTGGAAGAGAAGTGTAGGGTAGAATAGTGTGCAAATGATCTGTGAGATCAAGAAATGGAAGGTTAATGATGGTTGCAAAAACAACCTTTGAGAGATATTCTCTGTACAGTGAGGGATGTTTGTTGTCCACTGTGAGAGAAAACACAAAGGTGGGTATTTGGGTTCAGAGGAGAGGGAGGAAGTAGAAGTAAGCTTCCTCTTCTTGGGGGCAGGACTAGAAGGGTCTGCCCTATGAACATGTTCCCCAACCTTCAACACAGACCTGAGGATCCCTTCCTCAAACTCATCCTTTATTTGTTCCATAAAGGGAGAGTTAAGTTGGGCTCTTTCAGGTATGATAGTGATGAAAGAGGGTGGAGGAGTAGGATGAAGAAAAGAGTGGGAAGTAGTAGGAAGGTCATCAATTGGTCCAAGGGAGGGACCAGAGGAGGAGGAGGATGCTCCAGCTGAGGATGCTGGAGGGGCCTCATGTATAGGAGAAGGAATGGAAGTAGAGGAGGCAGGAGATGAGGTGGACTGAAATGGTGTAGGAGAAGAAATTGGTCTAGATTGGGCTTCTTGAATGTTTGAGGAGCAGGAGGTGCTGTAGGAGCTGAGGGTGGAGTTGGAGGAATAGGTGTGTGAGAGGGAGAGGAGGGAGCTGGGGGCTTAGGTGCCAAGAACTCTTCTGCCTCTATCTGCACAGACTCACTCTCCAATGGCCCTGATGGCCCTGACCCTTGCTCAGATGGCCCGGTGGCCCTTCAACTGATCAGCTGGCCCTGTTGGCCCTACCTTTGGTGCTGTTGCTGCTCTGGTGCTGCTTCTGGTGCTGCTGCTGCTGCTGCTTCTGGTGCTGCTGCTGCTTCTGGAGGAGGAGGAGCTTGAACTCCAACTGCCTTGATAATATCCGAGAGCATGCCTTTCATGCTGCTCATCTCCTTATTAAACCATTTCATAGCATTTCTGATTTGACCAATTCTTTGTTGGCTGAAGCTTGGCTCAAGAATATAGAGTTTACATCTGACTGGAGAGTACATAAGAGCTCACCTTGCACATTCAGCCTTTCAATCACTGGTTTCAAATTTATGACAATTTTCTGCTTGACCTGCCTCTCAAAAGGTGTATCAGCCAGGAGAGGAACTTCAGAGGCAACTTCTTTTCTTTCTTCTTGCCTTCTTTTGCTGGAGGAGGTTGATCATCATCTGAGCTTGAAGAGCTTGCAATCTCTCCTTCTCTGTCATCCAAATTTTGAGAATCTCTATGCCTTTCCTCCTGACCATCAACAACTGGAGTTGTTTCTGCTGATCCTTCTTTTGATAGCTCCCCCTCAATAGGATCATCTTCTTTATTTGATACTTGCTCCCCCTGAATGGGAGCATCTTCCATTGGTTCATCAATGTGGCCTGATGCCACAGTCTCTTCTGCAACTCTGCCACTGGTTTCTGGAGCACTAGAGGTGAAAGGAATTGAATCAATAATGTCTGAAAGAATGGACGCAACCACAGTTGAGGGTAGTGGGTCCTCAACTGAAATAATATCCTCTGGGAGAATATCCTGAATTCTCCTTTCTGCAAAATTGACAGCTAATTCTTCTGGAAATTCTGAAGCTGGTGCTGATACTCTTTCTTCTTCCACTGCAATTTCAGACTGAACTTCTGCTAAAGAGGGGCCTGATGATTCTGCTCCAACTACTGGCACTGAAACTGACTCCACTGGCAATTCTGGAATCATATCCGCTGATCCCATCTCCTGATGAACAACTGAGGTGTCGTCAATGATGGCTTCGCCTTCAGCAACTGAAGCCTTGAACCAGACACCATTTTCCACAGAGAAGCCACTCTTCTTCAGGTTCCTGGACCTGATTGCTTGGCCCATTTTCTCTACAACTGCCCCAGAAAGATCAACACCGAAGTGTTTGAAGATCTTGGTAAGTAGGTGGGCATATGGCAGGGACACATTTAACTTACTCTTGGTGTCCCAAATCTGATCTCTGGCAAATTTCATTCTTTCCATCATCACTGCGGCCATATTTATCTCCTTATTTTGAATGGCCCAGTACATCATGTCTGAGTCGGCCTTTGTGCAAGAAGAAAATGTTGCACTTCTGGGAACTAAGATTTGACAGACAATAAAATGAAGGAGGCGGTTGAATGCAGATAGTTGATTTATATCCAGCTTGCCATCCCTTAGCTTGAAGCCCGGCCCTACAATTCCCAAACCTTTCACTTGGGCGTCCACGGTGTGAACCCCACTAAATCCGGAAGTCTTCACATCAAACAACATCTTCAGCAACTCAGGGTCTATTCTAATCAGGGTTCCCTTTACTGAAGAGACTAGGGACCCATCTTCCTCTGTTCTCATACATACGAAGAAAGCTTTTACCAAGTCCGGATAACTGACCTCTGAAAAGGTGGAGACTCCTGTCCACTGCATCTGATTGATCAAATCTACCACACTGCTCATTCCATTTTCCTCAGATTAGCAACATCGACTTCTTTATTTCCACAGAGCTTCGTCTTCACAAAGGTAAACCTCTCCTGCTGCTCAGGAGTGAGAAACTCGGCGCTGTAGCCACCAAACTGCGGCGATGACTGGTGCGGCCATGGATTCAGGTGGGAAAGTCTCTGGAGGGTTGAAACGGAAGGGGAAGAGAAGGAATCCTCAAGAAATTTTGCGGGAAGGAGGAGGAAGGTTCAAATTTGCAGAGAGTTGAGATATGAGTTGTTAGGGCATCGGCTCATGCGACAGGATGAAAAGGGGAAAAGGTAGACGATGAGATACGAATCGTTCTGCCATTGATTTTATGAATAAATTAATGCGATGTGGAAAGTGAGGCGCCAAAAGGCGGTGGAAAACGACAAAAGGTGTTGACTATTCAAACCGACTTCAATGAGAGAGCGGTTACAAAGAATAATTTGAATTTCTTTTGCTTAATGCCATGGAGGGAAAAAGTACTTAATTCTGAAATTTAATGTGCCATTTGTAAGCAAACTTTTATCACAAATTGCACATGCCTAATTCCCTTCTAAGAGATGTGAATCTCTCTTCAGGTAAGGCTTTTGTGAAAATGTCTGCTAATTGGCCATTTGTATCAATAAAAGATATTTCAATATTTCCATTTGCAACATGATCACGAATAAAATGATATCTAACCTCAATATGTTTGGTCCTTGAGTGCTGAACTGGATTCTTGGTGAGATTATGGCACTGGTGTTGTCACACAGCAGTGGGATGGATTTGATGTTTAATCCGAAATCTTCAAGTTGTTGCTTTATCCATAAGAGTTGTGTACAACAATTTCCAGCAGCTACGTACTCAGCTTCAGCAGTGGATAGTGCTACTGAATTTTGTTTCTTTGAAGACCAAGATATTAAACATCCTGCAAGAAATTGACAACCACCACTGGTGCTTTTTCTATCTAATTTGCATCCAGCATAGTCAGCATCAGAGTAACCTACTAAGTTAATTTCACAATGTTTTGGATACCATAGACCTAAGTCATGAGATCTTGCTAAATATCTAAATATTCTTTTCACCGAAATTAAATGTGATTCTTTAGGATCAGCTTGATATCTAGCACACATGCATACACTAAATAGTATATCTGGTCTACTAGCTGTTAAATAAAGTAGTGAACCAATCATACCTCTGTAGATCTTTTGATCTACTTTCTTACCATCTTTGTCACTGTCCATCCTTGTTGATGTGCTCATTGGTGTTGACAGTGGCTTGGTATTTTCGAATCCAAATTTCTTTAAGAGTTCTTTTGTGTACTTTGCTTGACAGATGTGAGTTCCTTCCTTTCCTTGTTTGATTTGTAATCCAAGGAAGTAATTAAGTTCTCCCATCATGCTCATTTCAAATTCTCCCTGCATCAACTTTTCAAAGTACTTGCAAAGGGATTCATCAGTAGATCCAAAGATAATATCATCTACATAAATTTGGACTAATAGAATGTGTTTGACCTTTGACTTTATGAAAGAGTACTATCTACTTGACCTCTACTGAAACCATGGTTTAAAAGAAAAGAGCTAAGCCTTTCATACCAGGCTCTAGGTGCCTGTTTTAAACCATATAATGCCTTATGAAGTTTGAAAACATGATTGGGAAATTCTGTGTCATCAAAACCGGAGGTTGTTCCACAAAACTTCCTCTTTTATAAAACCATTTAAAAATGCGGATTTAACATCCATTTGAAATAATGTCAAGTTCAAAGCAGATGCATATGCAAGTAATATTCTAATGGCCTCAAGTCTAGCTACAGGTGCATAGGTTTCATCGAAATCTATGCCTTCCTCTTGAGAATAGCCTTGAGCTACCAATCTGGCCTTGTTTCTTAAGATTGCACCAGTTTCATCCAGTTTATTTCTGAACACCCATTTGGTGCCAATGACTGGATGGTCTGATGGTCTAGGAACAAGTGACCATACTTGGTTTCTCTTGAATTGATTTAATTCATCTTGCATGGCTACTATCCAAGATTCATCAGAGAGAGCTTCATTGACTGTCCTAGGCTCTATTTGAGAAACAAAAGCTAGGTAATCACAAGGAATAACATTACCTCTTGTTCTTACCCCTATGGATGGATCACCAATAATATTCTCAAGTGGGTGATCTTTCTTGTATCTCCATTCCTTTGGAAGGTTTTCATGAGTAACTTCTTCTTGTTGCAATTCTTCCAGAGGTGGATCATCCTTGTCCTCAATTGATGTATCTTTTAGTTTCTTGGACAGTTCATCTGCATCATCATTGTCACTATCTACTTCCTTTCTCAAGGAAGGGTTAGTTTCATCAAAAATAATATGTACAGACTGTTCAATCAATAAAGTACGTTTGTTAAATACTCTATAGCCTTGGGTTTAGAAGAGTACCCCATAAAGATGCCTTCATCTGATTTGGCATCCAACTTACCAATGTCCCTTTTCCATTGTTGTGAATGAAGCAGGGACATCCAAAGGTTCTGAAATGGCTGATCTTTGGCTTCTTCCCTTTGAACAGTTCATATGCAGTCTTTTTCAGGATTGGCCTGATCATCACTCGGTTGACAATATAGCTTGCTGTGTCGACTGTTTCAGCCCAAAAATATCTTGGCAGATCATATTCTGAGAGCATAGTTCTTGCCATATCCAATAGGGTTCTGTTCTTCCTCTCAGCAATACCATTTTGTTGTGGTGTCCTTGGTGCTGAGAAATTATGCTCAATTCCCTGATCATCACAGAATCTAGCAAACTTTCATTTTGAAATTCACCACCATGATCTGATCGGATAGACACAATGCTGAACTTCTGATCTTTCTGCACCTTCTTGCTGAAACTAACAAAGTTTTCAAAAGTGTCATCTTATGCTCTAGGAATGATACCCATGTATATCTTGAATAGTCATCAACTATGACAAATCCAAAATTCTTTCCTCCAAGACTGGTAGTCCTCATTGGCCCAAATAGATCCATATGAAGGAGCTCTAAGGGTTTTGAGGTGGTCACCACCGTCTTTGACTTGAAGGAGCCTTTGGTGTGCTTTCCCTTAGCACAAGGTTTACATACACCATCCAATTTTGTACTAACCTTAGGTAGACCTTCCACAAGATTCTTCTTCAGCAGTTTTCTCATGCCATCTATGCTGCAATGTCCAAGTCGTCTGTGCCATAATTCTGTAGATTTATCTTTATTGCTGCCAGGCAAACATTTTGAACTTGAGTTCTTCAAGATAGAGCACATACAAATTCTTTTCTCTATTAGCTTCAAAGATGACTGCTCCATCCTTCAGTATGCTGCACTTCGACTCTTGAAACTTGATCTGATGGCCTCTGTCACACAGCTGGCTAATGCTAATGAGATTGTGCTTCAATCCCTTAACTAATAGCACATCTTCTATGACTGTTTTTCCTTTGTTATTCACAGAGCCACTGCCTATCACGGTCCTTTCCCATTATCTCCATAAGTAACTGTTCCTTCTTCAGCTTGGAGATGAGAGAATAACTTCTGGTTTCCTGACATGTGCTTGAGCACCCGCTATCCAAATACCATTTGGATGCTCGAGAGATGTCCTGAAATAAAAACATCAAGTTTTAGGTACCCAAATTCTTTTGGGTCCTGATGGTTAGTATCATTTATTTTGCCTTTTATTATCCATTTCTTATGTCTTGTTGGGCATGTCGTTATGATGTGTCCTAACTTGTTACAGTGACTACAGCAGGATAATTGGTTACTTTTTTATATATCTGAAATCAGCTTTGTATGTTGTATCTTGTTCAGGTACAAATTTTGGTGTTGGATATGTTTTAGGATAAATTATGGTTTCTTCATTATCTGGGGGTGTATATCCTAATCCATTTTTCTTCTTACCTGATCTTCTAGCACCTTTTAATATGAGGGAGTTTTTACCATTAGTGATTTTTCTAATGTGCTAGATAATGTATATTTCTTCTGTTAGTGTTTTGATTTCAGTTTTCAGTTCATCTGAACTTATTTGTTTCTCTAATTAGTTATTTGTTCATTCTTAGCTTTTAGGTCTTCACATAACAGTTCATTTCTTCTTTTAAGTTCAGTTATTTGACTTTCTAATTGTTCATTTTCTGATTTTAGATCTGAGTTTGTATTTTCTATGCAGATTATGTTTTCTTGCTCATTTAATAATTTGGTTACTTCTTTATATTTTCATATAGTTCGTTGAAAGCCTCTTCTAAGCTATCGGAATCTGAATCATTGCATGAATCAAAAGAGGAGTCAGAAGTTACCTTATCTTCAGTATTGCCATGAAGGCCAAGTTGGCTTTTCTTCATCACTGCAAGAACTTGACTCACTGTCTGAGTCACTACTGTTTTCCCAGCTGCTGCTGCCATCGCCTTCTTCTTGTACTTTCTGAACTTCTTGGAACTGTCCTTCTTCCTGAATTCCGGCTTCTTTAACTTTGGACACTCAGTTTTAATGTGTCCTGGCTTCTTACATTCATAGCAGACGGGTTCTCCTTTCTTTATTTCTTTTCCATCTGGCTTCTTGAATTCCTTGTTTCTTTTGAAGTGCCTCTTCCAGATTGGAATTTCTTCTTCTTAGCCAAAATTCGCTGTAATTTTCTAGATAGCATAGCTTCCTCATTTTCGTCTGCATCACTTTCACTTTCAGCTGAACTTGCTTCTGGTGAATCTTCTTCAGCTTTTAAGGCGTTGGAGTGCTTCTTTCTGCTAGAGGACTCTCCTAGCCTTTCCATGTTGATCTCATGGGCCATGAGGGACCCAATGAGCTTTTCTACAGACATTCTTTTCAGGTCATTAGCTTCTTCTATTGCTGTGACCTTTGGGGTCCATGAGGACGGTAAGGATCTAAGTATCTTCCTCACCATGTCTCCCATCTCATAGGTTTTCCCCAGACTAGCTAGTCCATTTGTGATGTCAGTGAACCGGCTAAACATTTGAGTTATGGACTCACTTGACTGCATCTGAAATCTTTCATATTGAGTGACAAGAATGTCGATTCTTGTTTCTTTACTTTGTCTGTGCCTTCATAAGTAATCCTGAGCTTTTCCCACATTTCCATTGAGGATTTGCAGGCTGAAACTCTGTTGAATTCCTTCTTACTTAGAGCACAGCATAGGATGCTCTTTGCTTTGCAATTCAGGGAATCTTCTTCCTGTCATCATCTGTCCATTGTGCTTTCTCATTTGTGACTAACAGATCACCTTCTTCTACTATGGACCAAATTTGATAGTCGTGCCTTGTAGAAAGTATTCCATTCTGGTCTTCCAGTAAGGATAATCTTCACCATCGAAGAGAGGGGTCGGTTGACAGACTGACCTTCAAAGTTACCTTGGGCTGCCATGGATCTTTACTCTTCAGATCGTTGGATCCTTTCTTTGTCGAAGAGACTCGCTCTGATACCACTTGTGCCCAGTTGACGAGCCCAGAGGGGGGGTGAATGGGTCTTTAAAAATTAATCTAGAAGATACCTGTAACTAAAAACATTCACACAAACGTTCTTCGAAGTAGGTTAGTGACAGTTAGTTGAAATAACAAACACACAAAGAAGACAATCACACAACACAAGGTTTATCCTGGTTCGGACCTCCTTTCCTTAGGAGTCCTACGTCCAGTCCCTGAGCAACAACTCAGGATTTCACTAACTAGGGTACAGTCCCCCTAAGGACGCTACAACACCCAGCTCAGCTGGTCTTCCTTCACACCCGAAGGGAACAACACCCTGGATACCACACCAGGTCTTCCTTCACAACCGAAGGGAACAACACCCTGGATACACCAGGTCTTCCTTCACAACCGAAGGGAACAACACCCTGGATACCACCAGGTCTTCCTTCACAACCGAAGGGAACAACACAAAGAGAGTGAATGAAATTCAAGCCCCTAGATCAAGCTTTTGATAAGCAAGGATCTGAAGCAACTAGAACTGAGAGCAAAGAGATTTTAAACAAGGCACACTCTCAGAACTATACAGGCTCTCTCAAGATTTTCACAAACTAGTGGAGAGCAAAAGAGCAAAAGCTAAGTGGAATGAAGGTTCTTGGCTCTGGACTTTCTTCAGAAGAATTTGAATGCTTGAATGCGCGATTGTTGTCTTCTGTTCTTCTGACTTGAATTTATATCTTCAATTTGAAATGTAGACGTTGAAGTGTCCGTTGTCTCTCTTTTGAGTAGTCGTTAGACTGAATGACATCTGGAGTCTTGGAAGCTTCCAGTCAACAGTCTTTTGATTACTTGAGCACGCAAAGAGATAGATCTTCAGAAATATCCGTTGGCTTCTATTTGTTTAACGTTGTACTATGAAGCTAGTTCAGAGGTCTGCACAAATGTCAAACTCAAATAGCAGACAGCTAAGCTGTCTCTGATGTCAGTCAACGTTAGTAGCAATAGACATGGAAATAGTAATGCAAATAGCTTAAGTCTAAAGGACGTTATCAGAGTAGGCACGATAAAGGATGATATGGTCTGCATGCATGCAGAGATATGTTCAGATCTCATAAATGCAAAAGCGTCAGAGAGATGTCTACGTGGACTTTGACTAGTCAACACTTTTAAGATAATAAGATATCAAGATATGAAATCGATGACTATATGACTTATGAAATCGTTATGAGTCATAGCAAATCGTTATGTGACAGAAGATATATCATGAACACTTAATGAATCGTTGCACAAAGCAAATTGATGTGTTTCTGAAGAAATCGATGTGAAATATAACAAATCATTATACAAAGCAAGTCGTTGTGAATTCTAAAGAAATCGTTATGAATACTTATCAAGTCGTTATGAACTCTAAAGAAATCGTTATGGTAACTTATGAAGTCGTTACAATAAGCAAGTCGTTGCGAGTTCTAAAGAAGTCGTTGCGGACAACTTATAGAGTCGTTGCGACAGGCAAGTCGTTACGGCTCTAAAGAAATCGTTACGGTAACTTATAGAGTCGTTGTGACGAGCAAGTCGTTACGGGCTCTAAAGAAATCGTTGCGACACTTATAGAGTCGTTGCGACAGGCAAGTCGTTACGAGCTCTAAAGAAATCGTTACGGTAACTTATAGAGTCGTTGTGACAGGCAAGTCGTTACGGGCTCTAAAGAAATCGTTACGGTAACTTATAGAGTCGTTGCGACAGGCAAGTCGTTACGGGCTCTAAAGAAATCGTTACGGTAACTTATAAGTCGTGTGACATCGACTTGTTTGAAATAACATGACTTTTCAGTCTTGTAGGAAATCGTTGCGATCACTTATAGAATCGTTACGACATCGATTTGTTTGAAACAACATGATTTTTCAGCCAGAAAGGAAATCGTTATGATAATTCTATTGAAATCGATATGCTTATAAGGAAATCGTTATGGCCTTCAATAGAAGTCGATATGGACTTAGAGAAATATCATGTTGAAAAGATTAAGGCTTCAGAGAAGTAATGCATACCTTTATTGGCTTGTTTGACCTTGGTATTTTTCTGTGCTTAAGACTTATGAAATATTCATTAGATAATTGATAAACTTTTGTTTGGTTTTGTTAATCATCAAAATATATATGTTAATTAGAATTACATGGGGACAGACTGGTCATCAATCTCACCTTTTTGGTGATGACAAATGAACAGTAAGTATGTCTGGAAAAAAAATGCGTATAGATGTTTCAGACATAAGTGTTTCTCCCCCTTTTTGTCATTAAGCAAAAAGACAATCTTCGACAAAGAAAGAAGAGAGAAAGGAACAGGAGTATATAAAGAAGGGCATTTCATTAACTTTGTGGAGGTACAGGTAAATAGAAGGCAGGAGACAGAAGAGGGCAAAATGGGAGATGGTTTCCATGCCTGTGCTTCTGCTCTTCAAAAAGGGTTTTGAAGACTCCAAAGGATACAGAGTAGGAGGGTCCCATGGTGGAAGCCATCCTTTTGAGATGAAGATCTAGGTGTTGATAGAAAGGTCAGTATAGCATTCTTGTCCATGTTCATCTTGAGAATCGACGAGTCCCAAAGCTGGCACAGGTGAGGAATTGGTCCATGGTGACAGGATAATGGTTGTGGTTATCTCTGAGAGCTTTGTGCATAGCCACATACACTTTGTATCTTTCCTCCCAGACCTTGAAGGGGTCATCAACAAGATGAATGGAGTTCATATCTAGGAAAGTAGCTGGAGAAATGGCTGGTTTGCCTTCTCTGGCCTGAACTTCATTTATTTCAAATAGTTGCTGAGCTGACAGGGGGTAGAACTTGGACCATTCAGAGGATGTCAGCCTTTCACATTCAGACAGAATAGGGGCTAGCACTTCAGCACTTACATGCCCCTGGTGATATTCCCTAAACAGGAATCTAGAAAAAGCAACCAGGCAGCCTTTGAACTTATTCTGCCCATTATTACTCTGGCAAAACGCTCAAAGATGATGGATCCTACAGAGGACTCCATAACTAGAAAGTGAATTTGAGGAAGGACTATCTCTTCAGGTACTTGGAGGGTAGCAAAATCTACCTGAACATCTGAAGTTTGAGAGATATCCGGAGTCAGAGCTGAAATGGCCCTTTTGAACTGACTGAGCTGAACCTCTGGAAGTCTATGAATATATCTGTAGTTGTTGAATAGCATGAGGTGCCTGATCATTTTGATTTCCTTTTGAATATAGGGTGCCCAAAGTTCTATAGATATCCTGAACCACTCTGATAGGGTCAGGGAGTGGTCCCTTGGAGGGAATCTAGCAGATTGGCAAGAATGAATTTCTTTAGGAGATCCTTGTGACCTTTGCCCCACTGCTCTTCAGATTTGGAGTGGGCAAGAGAGAAGATTTTGGATTTTTCGGATTTGGAAAGAGAAGTGTAGGGTAGAATAGTGTGCAAATGATCTGTGAGATCAAGAAATGGAAGGTTAATGATGGTTGCAAAAACAACCTTTGAGAGATATTCTCTGTACAGTGAGGGATGTTTGTTGTCCACTGTGAGAGAAAACCACAAAGGTGGGTATTTGGGTTCAGAGGAGAGGGAGGAAGTAGAAGTAAGCTTCCTCTTCTTGGGGGCAGGACTAGAAGGTCTGCCCTATGAACATGTTCCCCAACCTTCAACACAGACCTGAGGATCCCTTCCTCAAACTCATCCTTTATTTGTTCCATAAAGGGAGAGTTAAGTTGGGCTCTTTCAGGTATGATAGTGATGAAAGAGGGTGGAGGAGTAGGATGAAGAAAAGAGTGGGAAGTAGTAGGAAGGTCATCAATTGGTCCAAGGGAGGGACCAGAGGAGGAGGAGGATGCTCCAGCTGAGGATGCTGGAGGGGCATGTATAGGAGAAGGAGAAGGAATGGAAGTAGAGGAGGTAGGAGATGAGGTGGACTGAAATGGTGTAGGAGAAGAAATTGGTCTAGATTGGGCTTCTTGAATGTTTGAGGAGCAGGAGGTGCTGTAGGAGCTGAGGGTGGAGTTGGAGGAATAGGTGTGTGAGAGGGAGAGGAGGGAGCTGGGGGCTTAGGTGCCAAGAACTCTTCTGCCTCTATCAGCAAGACTCACTCTCCAATGGCCCTGATGGCCCTGGCCTTGCTCAGATGGCCCGGGGCCCTTCAACTTGATCAGCTGGCCTGTTGGCCCTACCTCTTTTGGTGCTGCTGCTGCTTCTGTGCTGCTTCTAGTGCTGCTGCTGGTGCACTGCTTCTGGTGCTGCTGCTGCTTCTGGAGGAGGAGGAGCTTGAACTCCAACTGCCTTGATAATATCCGAGAGCATGCCTTTCATGCTGCTCATCTCCTTATTAAACCATTTCATAGCATTTCTGATTTGACCCAATTCTTTGTTGGCTGAAGCTTGGCTCAAAAATATAGAGTTTACATCTGACTGGAGAGTACATAAGAGCTCACCTTGCACATTCAGCCTTTCAATCACTAGTTTCAAATTTATGACAATTTTCTGCTTGACCTGCCTCTCAAAAGGTGTATCAGCCAGGAGAGGAACTTCAGAGGCAACTTCTTTTCCTTTCTTCTTGCCTTCTTTTGCTGGAGGAGGTTGATCATCATCTGAGCTTGAAGAGCTTGCAATCTCTCCTTCTCTGTCATCCAAATTTTGAGAATCTCTATGCCTTTCCTCCTGACCATCAACAACGGAGTTGTTTCTGCTGATCCTTCTTTTGATAGCTCCCCCTCAATAGGATCATCTTCTTCATTTGATACTTGCTCCCCCTGAATGGGAGCATCTTCCATTGTTCATCAATGTGGCCTATGCCACAGTCTCTTCTGCACTCTGCCACTGTTTCTGGAGCACTAGAGGTGAAAGGATTGAATCAATAATGTCTGAAAGAATGGACGCAACCACAGTTGAGGGTAGTGGGTCCTCAACTGAAATAATATCCTCTGGGAGAATATCCTCAATTCTCCTTTCTGCAAAATTGACAGCTAATCTTCTGAAAATTCTGAAGCTGGTGCTGATACTCTTTCTCTCTTCCACTGCAATTTCAGACTGAACTTCTGCTAAAGAGGGGCCTGATGATTCTGCTGCTCCAACTACTGGCACTGAAACTGACTCCACTGGCAATTCTGGAATCATATCCACTGATCCCATCTCCTGATGAACAACTGAGGTGTCGTCAATGATGGCTTCGCCTTCAGCAACTGAAGCCTTGAACCAAACACCATTTTCCACAGAGAAGCCACTCTTCTTCAGGTTCCTGGACCTGATTGCTTGGCCCATTTTCTCTACAACTGCCCCAGAAAGATCAACACCGAAGTGTTTGAAGATCTTGGTAAGTAGGTGGGCATATGGCAGGGACACATTTAACTTACTCTTGGTGTCCCAAATCTGATCTCTGGCAAATTTCATTCTTTCCATCATCACTGCGGCCATATTATCTCCTTATTTTGAATGGCCCAGTACATCATGTCTGAGTCGGCCTTTGTGCAAGAAGAAAATGTTGCACTTCTGGGAACTAAGATTTGACAGACAATAAAATGAAGGAGGCGGTTGAATGCAGATAGTTGATTTATATCCAGCTTGCCATCCCTTAGCTTGAAGCCCAGCCCTACAATTCCCAAACCTTTCACTTGGGCATCCACGGTGTGAACCCCACTAAATCCGGAAGTCTTCACATCAAACAACATCTTCAGCAACTCAGGGTCTATTCTAATCAGGGTTCCCTTTACTGAAGAGACTAGGGACCCATCTTCCTCTGTTCTCATACATACGAAGAAAGCTTTTACCAAGTCTGGATAACTGACCTCTGAAAAGGTGGAGACTCCTGTCCACTGCATCTGATTGATCAAATCTACCACACTGCTCATTCCATTTTTCCTCAGGTTAGCAACATCGACTTCTTTATTTCCACAGAGCTTGTCTTCACAAAGGTAAACCTCTCCTGCTGCTCAGGAGTGAGAAACTCGGCGCTGTAGCCACCCAAACTGCCGGCGATGACTGGTGCGGCCATGGATTCAGGTGGGAAAATCTCTGGAGGGTTGAAACGGAAGGGGAAGAGAAGGAATCCTCAAGAAATTTTGCGGGAAGGAGGAGGAAGGTTCAAATTTGCAGAGAGTTGAGATATGATTTGTTAGGGCATCGGCTCATGCGACAGGATGAAAAGGGGAAAAGGTAGACGATGAGATACGAATCGTTCTGCCATTGATTTTATAAACAAATAATGCGATGTGGAAAGTGAGGCGCCAAAAGGCGGTGGAAAACGACAAAAGGTGTTGACTATTCAAACCGACTTCAATGAGAGAGCGGTTACAAAGAATAATTTGAATTTCTTTTGCTTAATGCCATGGAGGGAAAAAGTACTTAATTCTGAAATTAATGTGCCATTTGTAAGCAAACTTTTATCACAAATTGCACATGCCTAATTCCCTTCTAAGAGATGTGAATCTCTCTTCAGGTAAGGCTTTTGTGAAAATGTCTGCTAATTGCCATTTGTATCAATAAAAGATATTTCAATATTTCCATTTGCAACATGATCACGAATAAAATGATATCTAACCTCAATATGTTTGGTCCTTGAGTGCTGAACTGGATTCTTGGTGAGATTTATGGCACTGGTGTTGTCACACAGCAGTGGGATGGATTTGATGTTTAATCCGAAATCTTCAAGTTGTTGCTTTATCCATAAGAGTTGTGTACAACAATTTCCAGCAGCTACGTACTCAGCTTCAGCAGTGGATAGTGCTACTGAATTTTGTTTCTTTGAAGACCAAGATATTAAACATCCTGCAAGAAATTGACAACCACCACTGGTGCTTTTTCTATCTAATTTGCATCCAGCATAGTCAGCATCAGAGTAACCTACTAAGTTAATTTCACAGTGTTTTGGATACCATAGACCTAAGTCATGAGATCTTGCTAAATATCTAAATATTCTTTTCACGAAATTAAATGTGATTCTTTAGGATCAGCTTGATATCTAGCACACACATACACTAAATAGTATATCTGGTCTACTAGCTGTTAAATAAAGTAGTGAACCAATCATACCTCTGTAGATCTTTTGATCTACTTTCTTACCATCTTTGTCACTGTCCATCCTTGTTGATGTGCTCATTGGTGTTGACAGTGGCTTGGTATTTTCGAATCCAAATTTCTTTAAGAGTTCTTTTGTGTACTTTGCTTGACAGATGTGAGTTCCTTCCTTTCCTTGTTTGATTTGTAATCCAAGGAAGTAATTAAGTTCTCCCATCATGCTCATTTCAAATTCTCCCTGCATCAACTTTTCAAAGTACTTGCAAAGGGATTCATCAGTAGATCCAAAAATAATATCATCTACATAAATTGGACTAATAGAATGTGTTTGACCTTTGACTTTATGAAAAGAGTACTATCTACTTGACCTCTACTGAAACCATGGTTTAAAAGAAAAGAGCTAAGCCTTTCATACCAGGCTCTAGGTGCCTATTTAAACCATATAATGCCTTATGAAGTTTGAAAACATGATTGGGAAATTCTGTGTCATCAAAACCCGGAGGTTGTTCCACATAAACTTCCTCTTTTATAAAACCATTTAAAAATGCGGATTTAACATCCATTTGAAATAATGTCAAGTTCAAAGCAGATGCATATGCAAGTAATATTCTAATGGCCTCAAGTCTAGCTACAGGTGCATAGGTTTCATCAAAATCTATGCCTTCCTCTTGAGAATAGCTTGAGCTACCAATCTGGCCTTTTTCTTAAGATTGCACCAGTTTCATCCAGTTTATTTCTGAACACCCATTTGGTGCCAATGACTGGATGGTCTGATGGTCTAGGAACAATGACCATACTTGATTTCTCTTGAATTGATTTAATTCATCTTGCATGGCTACTATCCAAGATTCATCAGAGAGAGCTTCATTGACTGTCCTAGGCTCTATTTGAGAAACAAAAGCTAGGTAATCACAAGGAATAACATTACCTCTTGTTCTTACCCTATAGATGGATCACCAATAATATTCTCAAGTGGGTGATCTTTCTTGTTCTCCATTCCTTTGGAAGGTTTTCATGAGTAACTTCTTCTTGTTGCAATTCTTCCAGAGGTGGATCTCCTTGTCCTCAATTGATGTATCTTTTAGTTTCTTGGACAGTTCATCTGCATCATCATTGTCACTATCTACTTCCTTTCTCAAGGAAGGGTTAGTTTCATTAAAAATAATATGTACAGACTGTTCAATCAATAAAGTACGTTTGTTAAATACTCTATAGCCTCTAGGTTTAGAAGAGTACCCCATGAAGATGTCTTCATGATTTGGCATCCAACTTACCAATGTCCCTTTTTCCATTTGTGAATGAAGCGGGACATCCAAAGGTTCTGAAATGGCTGATCTTTGGCTTCTTCCCTTTAACAATTCATATGCAGTCTTTTTCAGGATTGGCCTGATCATCATCTGGTTGACAATATAGCTTGCTGTGTTGACTGCTTCAGCCAAAAATATCTTGGCAGATCATATTCTGAGAGCATAGTTCTTGCCATGTCCAATAGGGTTCTGTTCTTCTCTCAGCAATAGCATTTTGTTGTGGTGTCCTTGGTGCTGAGAATTATGCTCAATTCCCTGATCATCACAGAATCTAGCAAACTTTCATTTTGAAATTCACCACCGTGATCTGATCGGATAGACACAATGCTGAACTTCTGATCTTTCTGCACCTTCTTGCTGAAACTAACAAAGTTTTCAAAAGTGTCATATTTATGCTCTAGGAATGATACCCATGTATATCTTGAATAGTCATCAACTATGCAAATCCAAAATTCTTTCCTCCAAGACTGGCAGTCCTCATTGGCCTAAATAGATCCATATGAAGGAGCTCTAAGGGTTTGAGGTGGTCACCACCGTCTTTGACTTGAAGGAGCCTTTGTGTGCTTTCCCTTAGCACAAGGTTTACATACACCATCCAATTTTGTACTAACCTTAGGTAGACCTTCCACAAGATTCTTCTTCAGCAGTTTTCTTATGCCATTTATGTGCAATGTTCAAGTCGTCTGTGCCATAATTCTGTACATTTATCTTTATTTGCTGCCAGGCAAACATTTGAACTTGAGTTCTTCAAGATAGAGCACATACAAATTCTTTTCTCTATTAGCTTCAAGATGACTGCTCCATCCTTCAGTATGCTGCACTTCGACTCTTGAAACTTGATCTGATGGCCTCTGTCACACAGCTGGCTAATGCTAATGAGATTGTGCTTAAATCCCTTGACTAATAGCAATCTTCTACGACTGTCTTTCCTTTGTTATTCACAGAGCCACTGCCTATCACGGTTCCTTTCCCATTATCTCCATAAGTAACTGTTCCTTCTTCAGCTTGGAGATGAGAGAATAACTTCTGGTTTCTACATGTGCCTTGAGCACCGCTATCCAAATACCATTTGGATGCTCGAGAGATGTCCTGAAATAAAAACATCAAGTTTTAGGTACCCAAATTCTTTTGGTCCTGATGGGTTAGTATCATTTATTTTGCCATTTATTATTCATTTCTTATGTCTTGTTGGGCATGTCGTTATGATGTGTCCTAACTTGTTACAGTGACTACAACAGATAATTTGGTCACTTTTTCTATATATCTGAAATCAGCTTTGTATGATGTATCTTGTTCAGGTACAAAGTTTGGTGTTGGATATGTTTTAGGATAAATTATGGTTTCTTCATTATCTGGGGTGTATATCCTAATCCATTTTTCTCTTACTGATCTTCTAGCACCTTTTAATATGAGGAGTTTTTTTACCATTAGTGAATTTTTCTAATGTGCTAGATAATTGTATATTTCTTCTGTTAGTGTTTTGATTTCAGTTTTCAGTTCACCTGAACTTACTTGTTTCTCTAATTTAGTTATTGTTTCATTCTTAGCTTTTAGGTCTTCACATAACAGTTCATTTCTTCTTCTAAGTTCAGTTATTTGACTTTCTAATTGTTCATTTCTGATTTTAGATCTGAGTTTGTATTTTCTATGCAGATTATTTTTTCTTGCTCAGTTTTAATAATTTGGTCACTTCTTTATATTTTTTCAAATAGTTCGTTGAAAGCCTCTTCTAAGCTATCAGAATCTGAATCATTGCATGAATCAAAGAGGAGTCAGAAGTTACCTTATCTTAGTATTTTCCATAAAGGTCAAGTAGGCCTTTTCTTCATCACTGCAAGAACTTGACTCACTGTCTGAGTCACTATTGTTTTCCCCAAGCTGCTGCCATCGCCTTCTTCTTGTACTTTCTGAACTTCTTGGAACTATCCTTCTTCCTGAATTCTGACTTCTTTAACTTTGGACACTCAGTTTTAATGTGTCCTGGCTTCTTACATTCATAGCAGACGGGTTCTCCTTTTCTTTATTTCTTTTCCATCTGGCTTCTTGAATTCCTTGTTTCTTTTGAAGTGCCTTCTTCCAGATTGGAATTTCTTCTTCTTAGCCAAAATTCGCTGTAATTTTCTAGATAGCATAGCTTCCTAATTTTTGCTGTCTGCATCACTTTCACTTTCAGCTGAACTTGCTTCTGGTGAATCTTCTTCAGCTTTTAAGGCGTTGGAGTGCTTCTTTCTGCTAGAGGACTCTCCTAGCATTTCCATGTTGATCTCATGGCCCATGAGGGACCCATGAGCTTTTCTACAGACATTCTTTTCAAGTCATTAGCTTCTTCTATTACTGTGACCTTTGGGGTCCATGAGGACGGTAAGGATCTAAGTATCTCCTCACCATGTCTCCCATCTCATAGGTTTTCCCCAGACTAGCTAGTCCATTGTGATGTCAGTGAACCGGTTAAACATTTGAGTTATGGACTACTTGACTGCATCTGAAATCTTTCATATTGAGTGACAAGAATGTCATTCTTGTTTCTTTTACTTTGTCTGTGCCTTCATAAGTAATCCTAACTTTTCCCACATTTCCATTGAGGATTTGCAGGCTAAAACTATTTGAATTCCTTCTTACTTAGAGCACAACATATGATGCTCTTTGCTTTACAATTCAGGGAAATCTTCTTCCTGTCATCATCTGCCCATTGTGCTTTCTCATTTGTCACTAACAGATCACCTTCTTCTACTATGGACAAATTTGATAGTCGTGCCCTTGTAGAAAGTATTCATTCTAGTCTTCCAGTAAGGATAATCTTCACCATCGAAGAGAGGGGGTCGGTTGACAGACTGACCTTCAAAGTTACCTTGGGCTACCATGGATCTTTACTCTTCAGATCGTTAGATCCTTTTTTTGTCGAAGAGACTAGCTCTAATACCACTTGTTGCCCAGTTGACGAGCCCAGAGGGGGGGTGAATGGGTCTTTAAAATTAATCTAGAAGATACCTGTAACTAAAAACATTCACACAAACGTTCTTCGAAGTAGGTTAGTGACAGTTAGTTGAAATAACAAACACACAAAGAAGACAATCACACAACACAAGGTTTATCCTGGTTCGGACCTCCTTTCCTTAGGAGTCCTACGTCCAGTCTCTGAGCAACAACTCAGGATTTCACTAACTAGGTACAGTCCCCCTAAGACGCTACAACACCTAGCTCAGTTGGTCTTCCTTCACACCCGAAGGAACAACACCTTGGATACCACACCAGGTCTTCCTTCACACCGAAGGGAACAACACCCTGGATACCACCAGGTCTTCCGTCACAACCGAAGGGAAAACACCCTGGATACCACCAGTCTTCCTTCACACCGAAGGGAACAACACAAAGAGAGTGAATGAAATTCAAGCCCCTAGATCAAGCTTTTGATAAGCAGGAATATGAAGCAACTAGAACTGAGAGCAAAGAGATTTTAAACAAGGCACACTCTCAGAACTATACAGGCTCTCTCAAGATTTTCACAAACTATGGAGAGCAAAAAAAAGCAAAAGCTAAGTGGAATGAAGGTTCTTGGCTCTGGACTTTCTTCAGAAGAATTTGAATGCTTGAATGCGCAATTGTTGGTCTTCTGTTCTTCTGACTTGAATTTATATCTTCAATTTGAAATGTAGACGTTGAAGTATCCGTTGTCTCTCTTTTGAGTAGTTGTTAGACTGAATGACATCTGGAGTCTTGGAAGCTTCCAGTCAACAGTCTTTTGATTACTTGAGCACGCAAAGAGATAGATCTTCAGAATATCCATTGGCTTCTATTTGTTAACGTTGTACTATGAAGCTGTTTCAGATGTCTGCACAAATGTCAAACTCAATAGCAGACAACTAAGCTGTCTCTGATGTCAGTCACGTTAGTAGCAATAGACATGGAAATAGTATGCCAAATAGCTTAAGTCTAAAGGACTTATTAGAGTAGGCACGAGAAAGGATGATATGGTCTGCATGCATGCAGAGATATGTTCATATCTCATAAATGCAAAAGCGTCAGAGAGATGTCTACGTGGACTTTGACTAGTCAACACTTTTAAGATAAATAAGATATCAATATGAAATTGATGACTATATGATTTATGAAATCGTTATGAGTCATAGCAAATCGTTATGTGACAGAAGATATATCATGAACACTTAATGAATCGTTGCACAAAGTAATTGATGTGTTTCTGAAGAAATCGATGTGAAATAATTAACAAATCATTATACAAAGCAGTCGTGTGATTCCTAAAGAAATTGTTATGAATACTTCTCAAGTCGTTATGAACTCTAAAGAAATCGTTATGGTAACTTATGAAGTCGTTACAATAAGCAAGTCGTTGCGAGTTCTAAAGAAGTCGTTGCGACAACTTATAGAGTCATTGCGACAAGCAAGTCGTTACGGACTCTAAAGAAATCGTTACGGTAACTTATAGAGTCGTTGTGACGAGCAAGTCATTACGGGCTCTAAAGAATCGTTGCGACAACTTATAGAGTCGTTGCGACAGGCAAGTCATTACGGGCTCTAAAGAAATCGTTACGGTAACTTATAAGTCGTTGCGACAGGCAAGTCGTTACGGGCTCTAAAGAAATCGTTACGGTAACTTATAAAGTCGTTGCGACAGGCAAGTCGTTACGGCTCTAAAGAAATGTTATGGTAACTTATAAGTCGTTGCGACAGGCAAGTCTTACGGGCTCTAAAGAATCGTTACGGTAACTTATAAAGTCGTTGTGACATCGACTTGTTTGAAATAACATGACTTTTCAGTCTTGTAAGGAATCGTTGCGATCACTTATAGAATCGTTTCGTCATCGATTTGTTTGAAACAACATGATTTTTCAGCCGGAAAGGAAATCGTTATGATAATTCTATTGAAATCGATATGCTTATAAGAAATCGTTATGGCCTTCAATAGAAGTCGATATGGACTTAGAGAAATATCATGTTGAAAAGATTAAGGCTTCAAGAAGTATGCATACCTTTATTGGCTTGTTTGACCTTGGTAATTTTCCTGTGCTTAAGACTTATGAAATATTCATTAGATATAATTGATAAACTTATGTTTGGTTTTGTTAATCATCAAAATATATGTAATTAATTAGAATTACATGGGGATAGACTGGTCATCAAACCAGAGGCCAACCATTTTACTTTTCTTTAGTATTGTGATTATAGAATGTAATAGAAAAAAGTTTTCTCTTTTCTACTCCTCATATAGACTGTAATGAGGAGAGTTATGTAATGACACTTCGCAATGTTGATAAGAATGAATAACACTAGTTCTATTTCTTGTGCCCATTTCTGTCATTTTTTGATAAATAAACTTTTATTAGGACGTGACCGTTAATTTGGTATCAAGCCTTAGGTTCGATAAACCTAGGGAATGATCAGTGAGATGGGGTGAAACCTAGGATTAGTTATGAAGGTAATACCGATTATGTAATTATGTAGACCTTAACTTGTTATTTGCTACAGCATGGACATGAATGCTCAAGAACGTTGGTGGCAGCAATGGAGATGCGTCGCCAATACGTAGAATTATATGCTCCGGCCCAAAGGGAGGCACATGTACAGATCAAGGAAGAGGTATGAACTTGACTGCGGGCGCATTTCTGGCGGTAATCCCTGTGCCTCTTTAGAGACCATGGCCCAGATCATGAATAATCTAGACAGTCTGAAGCTTGGATAGGACATGCTGCTCCACCAAGTTGAAGGTTATTGGGAAGTGCTTTCTAAAGCAGCAAGGGAGCTGCACCATGGGCCAAGGGGAGATCAACAACCGGCTATGGAGTCCGTTGTTTAGAATTAAAGTTAGTTAGAAAATGAGGAACTCACTTTTTGTAACCTTTCCTTTTGGTGAAGTTGGGGTTGTATATATAACTCATATGTATATGTGAGGAGAAAGGTTAAAGGGTGTGGATGTGTTGTAATTATTCCTGCTTATTAGGAATATTGTAAGTAGTATGCAGCTTATGAATAGGAATGTAAATATTTTGACTAGTTAATGAAAAGTGGTGTGTTATGTAAAACTTGACGTTTGTATGAGATGAATGTAAGCATGGTTTGGTTATGGTATTAATATAATGCATTGTTGGATGACTTAGATATTTGTTCAAGTTAATCATGGATGGAAGTGATGCAAATTGGAAGAAGATGGAAAGCTCAATGCATGACTTAACACGGTAATGAGGACTGCTAAGAATAACAATCACAATGGAACAAGTCTGTTAAAGGATTTCCAAAGCTTGGACCCTCCGAGATTTGTAGGGAGACGGATCCAGATGAGGCTGAATTGGTTGAAGGATATTGAGAGAATCTTTAAAGTGATCCATGTACAGAAGAAGAAAAGATATGTCTGGCAACATTTTAGTTAGATCGTGACGCCCGAGCATGGTGGGAAATAGTGGAGTCTACTTTGGAGGACCCAAACCAAGTTGGTTGGGAGGAATTTGTTAAGCTGTTTAATGATCAATATTTCTCCGAGGTAGTTCAGGAGAGGAAAGCCATGAGTTTGCTAACTAAAGCAACTCAGAATGTCAGTGTCAGAGTATGAGGCACAGTTTGCCCGATTATCCAAGTATGCTCCTCATTTAATAGCCACAGAGAAATTGAAAGTGAGAGATTTTGAATGGTCTGCGTCCAAATTTCATTATGCAGTTAACACCTCATTTGATTACTACATATTCTGAAATGGTGAAAAGAGCATTAGCATTAGAAGCTGCTAATGATACTGTGGAAAAGATTAGAGGAAGGTCTGATGAAGGTTCTTCGGATCGTAAGAGGAAGTATGAGTCGGGGAATGTCTCTAAAGTTCAACAAACCACTAAGAAAGCAGGGAAAGCTCCAGTTGGAAACAAGGATGTGTGTAAGCATTGCCATCTCAGTGGACATAAGACTGAGAATTGTTGGCGTAGGTTGGGTGCTTGTCTCTGATGCGGAAGTACTCAACATCGGATTCCGGACTGTCTGATGATCAAGAATGTTCCAGCAAATCAGAATCCTCGAGCTAAGCAAGGACGTTTGCAAGCCATTTAGGAAGTGGAACCGAATCTCCACAAGAAGACGGACTTATAGAAGTACATTACTAGTAAACCCAAAACCCGCATATGTATTATTTGATTCAGGAGCTACACATTCTTTCATTAACTATGAGTTTGCTAGATCCTGGAATGCAATCCATTCCATTACCTACACATTAGAGGTTGCAACTCCTTTGAGTGAGGGTAAGAAACTTAAGAATATTACCCTGTTGGTTCATATTCTGGAAACTAAGTGAATTCACACTCTAAGTGATAAATGAAAGTCAAACAATGTTTTTAATGATGATGAGTTTGAATTGAGGTTTCATACATGTCAATTAACATGATACAATATGGTTATCTATGTCTTCTTATACCTAACTATACATGTTTATCATGTAGGTACAAATGCATATAACCAAGCCTTCTCAAATCATGAGAAAATGATCACAATCACAGTGTATACATGTACCTGTCGACAGACCCAAAGGCATATGTCGACAGATGCCACAGTTGTGATCAGATAGAAAAGTACTGAGAACACCTGTCGACATGCTCAGAGACTTGTCGACAGATGTCACAGACAGAAATGCCAGAGTTCTGTGTTTTGGCAAAACTGACTCTGCCTGTCGACAGATAGTGTCGCCGTCGCAGATGCCACAGGCCAGAGCAACCTGAAGTCTGTCTATTGCAAATCTATTGCAATCTGTCGACAGACACTCAGCACCTGTCGACAGACGCAGAGGATCTTCAAATACGGAAACCTTCCTTCATATCCAAGATTGTGTTTTCAAGTCCCATGACTCTCCACATGAAACACAACTATATAAGCATCCTTTTGAAGAGAATCTCGTACAGAAGCAGCCACAACCAAAAACCCTAAAGCCAAGTCCAAGAGAAAAGAGTTGCTGCTCCTGCTTCAAGTCTGCAGTGCAGAGACCGAAAGATCTGTTGATCCTGTAGTACTGAAGATAGATCGTCGTGGATTCAACCTTCTCCATCAATCCAAAGCAGTCAAGTCGAAGTTTGAACTCCATCCAGGCGTTCTCAAAAGAGTTCCACATCAAGATTTACTCCTACACTCTGAACTCTTCCTGTTTCATAATTCTCATCAACCGTGTGTGTGTTTGTGTGATTCAAGCGTCTCTTGTGCTTGAGATCACGTGTGTGTGTTTGTTCTGATCGTGGGTGCACATCAGAAACACGTGTGTGTGTGAGTTGTAGTCACCGAACTGGCTCATAAGCAGTTTACTCTGTGTGTGTGGTGTGCCGTGGACGTAGGATACACTGTTGTGTACTCCGAACCACGTAAATCTGCGTGTCTCGTGGTTTGATCGTTTCTACGATAGATGTTTGATAGACACGTTGCATATTCACACGCTAGATAGGTTTCTACATCATCTACACATAGTTTAGATCTTGATACTGTCTTGATAATCTGTGCTTTAAGAAAAAGAACGTGATAATAGTTTTTTAAGAGACAGTAATCTATTCAACCCCCCTTCTAGATTACCATATTGGGAATTCCGCAACCCTTCAATTGGTATCAGAGCCGTGGTTTCTCCGATTTACTGCTTTATCTATTTGATCTTACGATCAGGAGATTCACGGTCAAATGGAATCTACCAAGGGGTATATGGCCGAGGACACTCTGTGACCAGGCCACCCTTCTTTGATGTCACTGACTATCCTATTGGAAAAACCGCATGCAGGTGTCTACGAGCACAAAACTTTGAATTGTGGAAGATAGTCAGAACAGGACCATATGGATTGCCTCAAGACGAAGATACATGGACCAAGGACCAGATTGCCAAAGGGACACTCAACTGGAGCGCCCTCAACATGATGCAGTGCGCGGTCCACCCAAAGGAGTACTTGAGAGTCTCCACATGCACCTCAGCTAAGGAGATGTGGACAAGCTCGAGTTGATATATGAAGGTACGTCTGAGGTGAGAGAATCCAGGTAAGCATGTTAGTCTCAGAATATGAAATGTTTAAGATGAACCGTGATGAGACAATTTCTGACATGTTTGCTAGATTCATGGTACTTATAAATGGATTGACAGGTCTTAAAAAGGAATACTCAGAGAGTGATTTGGTGAGGAGATACTTCGGTCTCTTCCATCCTCTTGGAACACCAAGTCACTGTCATCGAGGATTCCAAGAATCTTTCAACAATGAAAGTGGATGATTGATTGGATCTCTCATGACTTATGAACTAAATGTAAAAAGAAAAGAAAATGAAGAGAATCCAAGGAAGTCAATTGCCTTGAAGGCTTCCACGAAGTTATCTTCAGATTCCAAAAAGAGTGCCCAACAGGAAGGTTCTGAGTCTGAAACCTCTACTGATAGTGAGAATGACGAAATGGCCATGCTCACTAGACATTCAAGAAGTTCCTAAAATTCAAGAGAAGAGGTTCAGGAAACTCCAAACCTTTCCAAAAAGGCACCAACAGGTTTGACACGTCTAATAAAAAATCTGATGTTGTGTGCTATGAGTGCAAGAAGCAGGGACACATGAGAGGAGAGTGCCCCGAGCTCAAGAAGAAACTGAAAAAGGACAAGTTCATCTTCAAGAAAGCCAAAGCAATGCTGGCTACATGGAGTGGTGAAGACGATGACGGAAAAAGTCAAGCTACCTCAGGAGATGAAGAGATTCACTGTCTTATGGCAAGGAGTGATGACTCCTCTGAGGTAAATTCTTCCTTTGAATCATTTTCTACTACCGAATGGGAAGAAGCTTACACTACACTGTCCTTTTGAAAATTTTGTCAATTGAAATCAGAAAATAAAGCACTCAAGAAGAAAGTTAATTCCCTTGTTCATGAAACTGATAATAATGAAGAAATTCAATCTTTGAATAAGGTAATTGACATGATGAAAATAGATGAACATACACACAGTGAAGAGATGGATTGCATGAAAATTAAGCTTCAAGAAGTTCAAAAAGAGAAAGATGATCTAATGAACTTTCTTGAAACTCTAAACAATGAGCATACTGATCTAAAAGAGAAATTGGAAAAAGCTGAAAAGGAATTGAAAGGCAAAACAAAGGATCTATCTAGTTTTGTCAAGAGCAAACAGAATCTAGATGCAATCTTAGGATCCAATGTGTTTGTTGCTAGACATGGGATTGGGTTTCACATCCCAAGCAAAGGAAACAAGAAAAATCTGCTGACTGATTTCACTTATCCTATCCCAAGTTCTAGCAATCACAATCCCTCAAGGAAAGGAAAATCAAACCAGGGCAAAAACTAGGAACCCCAGGCTACCAAATTTGTTCCAACTAAGCTTAAGGAGTTTGCTACCCCCAAACAGGGAGTCCCAAGCAAAACAGCAAGTTCCTAAGGCTAAGTTCACTAGGGAACAAAGGGTAAGATGCCTATGCATGCTCCTAAGAATCCAAAATCCACTGTTGTTCATCAGCCATCATCATGTAAGATCTGTAAAAAGATTGGGCACAATGAAAGACAATGCTGGAACAATCCACTAAAACAGAAACTTAAACAAATTTGGATTCCAAAGCATTTACTGTTTGGCATGAATAATAAAACGGCACCCAAAGTAATTTGGGTACCAAAATCTCTTGTCTGATCCACATGTGCAGGAATGCCTAGCAGCTCACAATCAAAACAAATGGTACCTGGATAGTGGCTGCTCGAGGCATATGACAGGCGATAAAGAAAAATTCAGTTTGCTCGTGGAAAAAGACAGAGGTCACGTGTCTTTGGAGGTAACACAAAGCCAGATCATCGGCTCAGGTAAGGTTGGTAAGTTTGCCTCCAACTCAATAGATAATGTTTATTAGTTGATGGTCTTCATCACAATTGCTTAGCATAGTCAATTGTGTGATAAGGGCCATAAAATTGTTTTTGAATCAGATTCATGTCAATCCTTGATAAGGAAACAGGAAGTCTCAATTTTTTGGAAAAAGAATGAATAACATCTACATGGTTGATTTGGATGATCCAGAAAATAATGATTTATGTCTTGTAGCAAATAAACAGGATGAGCTTACTTGTTGCATCGTATCTTGGACATGCGAGTTACAATGTTTTGCACAAGATAATGAGGCTCAACTTGTAAGTGGACTTCCTGAAATTCCATTCAGAAAAATGAAAATTTCTGTGATGCATGTGCACAGGGAAAACGACCCAAAATCCTTCAAATCGAAAGCACCGTTAAGTACTTCCAAGCTTATGAACTGTTGCACATGACCTATTTGGACCTACTAGAACATTGAGTCTCACTGGCAAACGTATGGTTTTGTCATTATGGATGACTTTTCTAGGTCACTTGGGTGACTTTCTGGCTCATAAGAATGATGCACTTAATGTTTTTGAGATTTCTTCAATAAAATGAGCAGGAAATGTCCACAAGATATGCCCCATCCGCACTGATCACAGGGGAGAATTTACAACAACTCCTTCACTGATTTCTGCAGGAACCAAGGAATAGAACACTTTTCTCCTCCCCAAGAACTCCAGAACAAACGAGGTTGTGGAGAGGAAAATAGAACCTTGTGAAGATGGCTTGTACGCTTCTGATCGAAAATCACTTTCCGAACCTTTTGGGCATAAGCAGTAAACACGTCATGCTACATTCTCATCGAGCCATGGTAAGACCGGTATTCAAGAAAACTCCCTATGAGCTTCTGAAGGTAAGAAACCATCCCTTGGATACTTCAGAGTTTTTGGTTCAAAGGTGTTCATACATAACAATGATAAAATTGATCTGACAAATTTGAAGCCAAAAGCGACAAGGTATTTTTTCTTGGATACTCAAACACTCTAGAGCTTATAGAGTGTTTAATCTTAAAACCAGAAAAGTGAAGAAACTCCACATGTTGTATTTGATGAATCTCAAACCAAATCTACCAGTCCTAATCCTTACAGGTTCAAGATGACATTGAAGATACACATATGAAGAACTGCAAAGAAAACCAAACACAATCTCTAAGTCAGTTCCAACAATAATCAATGGCTATCTACGCAGTACAATGATGAGATGACGGATTTCTGTTCAGAAATGAAGATGAAGTACCTGCACAAGATCCACAACACGAGGATGAACCACAACATGGAAGTCCTCCAGCCACCCCTCCTCCAGAACATACTTCTGAATGCAAGATCAACCCGGTCCTTCACAATCACAAATGTTGAGGTACTCTAAAGCACATCCACTTGATAATGTCATAGGTAACATAAATGATTCAGTTCAAACTAGTCTCAAGTTCATCAAATAGTTGAACAGGATCATTTAGCCTTTGTCTCTCAAGTGAAGCCTAAAATGTTGAAGAGCCTTAAACGAAAATTCATGGATTGAGCTATGCAGGAGAGCTAGGTCAATTTCAAAGAAACAATGTCTGGAGTTAGTTCCTAGAACCCCCGAAATTTCTGTAATTGGAACAAGATGGGTCTTTAGGAATAAACTAATGAGAGGAAAGGTGGTGAGAAACAAGGCTAGACTGGTTGCAAAGGGTTATAATCAGGATTTGGTGTGGATTTTGAAGAATCTTTGCACCTGTAGCTAGACTAGAAGCAGTCAGAATCTTGTTAGCTATGCATGCTCAAACAAGTTCAAACTATATCAATGGATGTTAAAACTGCTTTCTTAAGTGGCTACATCAAAGAGGAAGTTTATGTCTTTCAACCACCTGGCTTTGGAACTTCATGACAAACCAAACCATGTATACAAATTGCACAAGGCTCTCTATGGTTTGA
>JACBKR010001846.1:0-39166 GCA_014218235.1 Colocasia esculenta | reverse complement strand
GTATATCTTTTCCTTTCATTAGTTGATGGTAGTCTAATCTTAGATCGATCTTGGAGAAGTATTGTGCATTGGTGATCTGATCAAAAAGGCATCGATGCATGGTAGTGGGTATTATTCTTTATTGTCACTGATTTAGCTGACGATAATCAATGCAGAGTCACTAATTCATCCATATTTCTGATAAGACGGCGCACCCCACGGGGATGTGATGGGCTTGATAAAACCTTGATCTAACAACTCTTGGATTTGCCTTTTCAGCTCCTGCAATTCAGTAGGAGACATGTGATATGGTGCTTTGGAAATAGGGGCTGCCCTAGGGAGTAATTCAATGGTGAAATTTACCTCCCGTTTAGGTGGTATTCCAGGTAAGTCTTCTGGAAAAACATCAGGGTAGTCTCTGGCTATGGGGATATCTTCCATAGTGGTTTTTCTTCTTTTCAGTCGCACTGACCAAACTAGGAAAGCGTCACAACCCTAGTTTGATCAGTTTGGAAGCTTTAAAGGGATGGATAATAATAGGGTGGGAGCGGTAATGGGTACTGAGAAAAGATAGTTTTGGGAGGTTTGGTCTTGCAAAGGTGACCTCATATGATGACAATTGACCTCAGCGTCACACTTGATCAACCGATCGAACCTAATATAGCATCATACCTCTCATATCTAGACAGATGAGTTGGCAGGGAGATGCTATCTGTAACGTTCCAACCGTTAGGATCGTCTTTGCGTGGTTAGAGGCCAGTGTTTGGCCGATGATGTGTGTGTGGCAGGTGTTTCCTCAAGTTGTAAGATTTTGCCTAAAGCGTTCTCTGTTTCATCTGTTCCTTTCCCCTGACGCGACAGTGAGGAGGGTCGCGTTGTGATCGCGACAGCCTATGGCGCCGCGTTCATGAAACCGTCAGGTTAAGTGAGCGTGTGCATGTGCCGCGTGTCACGTGCTGGGCGCACGGTGACGGCAGCGGCTTAAGGGTCAGTCTAAAGTGTCGCGTTCAGGTCGCGGTCAAGAAGGGGGCTGCGTTAATAACTGCACTGCGTTTTTAAGTAACCTAGCAGAACAGAGCTGATGAAAGCTCTGCTCGGAGGGGGATTTGCTGTGGGGATTTTTTGGTGATTGGCTTGTTAGATCTTGGTTTGACGAGCTTCCACCGCGAGGACGCTTAGTGGAGCGGGGAAAGTCGCACGAGCTTCGTTCTTCGCGTTCTTCGCGAAGGTAGGGAGATTCCCGTGGTTCGATCGTGAATCGTCGTGTGTGGTGGATAATGTGTTTTCCTGCTTTTTAAACCTTAGATAGCATGTGTAGGATCACATTAAAGCATGGAAACGGATGGAAACCATAGGTTATAAGAGTTTAGGGTAATCAGAATGAAAGGTTCGGATAGGGTTCGCACCTGCTAAAGCGGTCTCTCTGAGAGTCCGCGATCAGGTCGCGACCCTTAAACTGATGCGATCAGTAGGGGACTATCGTCCGCCGCGTTCTGATGTGACGCAGTACACTGACACGTTAACAGCCGAAGTTGTTATCCATGGTGTGTGTAAGTGTTTAATTATTCGTTTAGCATGGTTTGTGATAGTGATGATAGTAGGGGTGCATTGGCACTCTTCTACGCTCAGGAGCGTGTGGTGTGTGGTTACTGGTGTTAACATGGTTTACATGGGGTTTCACGTGGCTTGTGCATGGCACGGGTTTCTGTGTACGTGGTGTGTAGTTTGACGCCTTCCGTGGATACCTCTTCAGTTGGGAGCCCCAGGTTTTGGTGAGTCAGGCGTGAGTGCTCGGGGCTTGTCCAGGTACTGGGTATCGATGAGGTCTTGTCGTCTTCCTGGACACCCTCACTCTTGTGTTGAGTAGTACGTCCGCTGAGGGAAAGACGGCAGTGGGACAGCGACTAGAGAGAGTTTGTTGTGTTGTCTCTTGTAGCGCGCTCATAGTTGGGGGAGACGGACACCAGTAGACGTACTGGACCCAGCAAGTCCTGCTTTCCAGTGCCTCACTTTAGGGGCTTAGGCCAGAGTCCCTAAAGGTGCAGGCATGGGCCTGCGAGGTGTGTGACTGCAGGTTGTGGTGGTTTAGTTAGATTCACAGTTCTGTACTTGTTTAGTGGAGCGGCAGCTGGACCTTTCGTCCGTGGCTGCGAGACTGAGAGGTGGTTCTGTGTTGTTTGTACGGGTCAGTAACTGGTGTCGCGAACCAGTCCTCGTGGCCGAGTGTGGCATTTTCCTACAGTAGCTTGTAAACTGTTTGGGTTTCCGTTTATTTATTTATTTACGTTAATTTCTGTAAGCGGAAAATGGTAAGTGTTATTTACAGCTTTATATCCTGCTGGAAGTTCTATAATTATTAGCGTAGCATTCCTGCTTTGCTACCTGTGTTGGTTTGCTCGGTTTCTAGGGAGTTTCCCTACTGAGCCAGTGACACGTGAGGCTCACCCCTACCTCCTACCAGGTGAAGGAGATCCAAAAATTTCGCACCCGTCGTCCAGTGGAGGGTCTGCACCACCAGCAGTGTAATTTATTCCTTGTTGTACACCTCGGGGTATGCCCCAGGTTCTGTTGTAGCTTGTTATGATATGCTATGGCTATGTATATTTCTTGTAAATATATGTGAGACTGGCAGATCTTATATATATGTGATGGTTTCCTTGTGTTACTACGGACTCGTTCGCGGGAGGCGGTCGAGTAGGCACGTTATAGTTAACAGGTTTAATTGATGAGGAGTCACAGTGGTATCAGAGCATAGTCCGTAAGAACATAAAGGAATTAGAAATTGCATAGCCATATCTATACTATAACCATTGCTGGTAGTGACCTTAGTTTTGTATTGATTTTTTGGTATGTATGTTGAATAATGTTTGTGCAGGAATAGTAATGGCGAAAGGAGAGATGTTGGAGGACGTGGAGAAGGGTTGGAGAGGATCCTACACAGAGAATGATAGAAAGATTTGGGAGAGTTGACAGAGTTCGGGTAAGATGGATCAGCAACCACCGGTACAGCCAGCGGTAGCAGTACCACCATTCCCAGAGGAGGCAGTACCAGTAGCTCCAGTTCCAACCAAACGGATTAGAGGTACCTCTGTAATACCTGTACAACCGACAGTTCCAGTGAGACCAGTACTGGAGAGGAGACTACGGTACTGGTGGAGCGCGATTTTTGAGATTGCAGCCCCCTACATACTCAGGAGGTCCCAACAGATACAGCGGAGCATTGGATACATGAGATCGAGAGGGTATTTGCAATAATGAGGTGTCCCCAGGAAGATAGAGTGCTTCTTGCGGCATACCAGTTACGAGGGTTTGCGCGGAATGGTGGCGATTAAGATGCAGACAGTTTTTACAGGTAGGACGGAGGACAGTATCCATGGTCAAAATTTTTGTCAGTCTTTAATGATTCCTTCTTCCCAATACAGATTTAGCAGATGAAGAGAGAGCAATTTAGGACACTTCAGCAAGGGAATCTCTCAGTGCTTGAATATCATTAGATTTATAGCCTTGAGTAGGTATGCCCCATATGTAGTGACGGATAACACTATGATGGTGGAATACTTTATTCGAGGTCTGAGGCCAGAATTGCAAGATGCAGTGATCCCATTGTGTGTAGAACAGTGGAAGAGGCAACTCAGCGAGCAGCAATACTTGAGAGGACTATTAGGGCCAAGCAGGGGCAGTCCCAGACAGGTGGATTTGGCTCAGATAGTTTCGGACATCCACAATCGTCAGGCAGAATTAGTAAGGGGGAGCACCTTCTGAGCTTCGTCATCATGGAATAGGAAAATGGGGCAGGCAGATTAAAAAATTCTTCCTAGGAGGTCGTGGTAAAGGCAGGATCAGGGTTTGTAGCAGGGTCGTGGCTACAGACCCCCAGTTTCGGAGGAATCTCAGCAGAGTACGGCAGAGCAGCCGACGGTACCTTCAGTTTCAGATGTTATATGTGGGCAACTTGGACATTTAGCAAGGAATGCCCATATCCTCGAGAGCAAACTTATGGTAGAGGGACCCAGCAACAGCAGCAGCCCTTTCAGTGGTCGGTAGAGCAAAGTAGAGATGCAGTATCAAAGAGGAGGACGGGGTCGAGTGATGGCTGTTCCCAGAGCTCAGGCGGAAGCATCCAATCTTATTGAAGGTATACTACCTTTCTTTGATTTTACTGCTAGAGTATTAATTGATCCGTGCTTCCCATTCATTTATTTCCGAAGATTTTCTGGATAGCATGGTACTTCCTTTAGAAGAAAAGTCTTGTGAGTTGGTAGTGGAAATTCCTTCTGGAGGGTATTTGTTGACCCTCCTCTTTTAGAAGATGTCCCGATAGTGATTCATGGGAATCAGATGCCAGCAAGATTGTATGCTTAACATTGAAAGAATATGATGTGATTTTGGGAATGGATTGGTTAGAGGCATACGGGGCATGGTTGATTGTAGAAAGAAGAGGGTCAGGTTTTGCAGACCGGTGGTGAGGTATTTGAATTTTCAAGTATGCCTTTTTACACTCCCAAATTTATTATTTCTGCCCTTAGAGCTAGAAAGTAATTAATGCGGGATGTGTAGCGTATCTTGCCTCTGTTAGTCTAGTTGAATCTAGTAAGTCTGTAGATTCAGTGCCTGTGGTTAGAGAATTTGCAGATGGGTTTCCAGATGAGTTGCCAGGGTTAGCCCTGTGCAGAGAGGTAGACTTTACCGTTGAATTGCTACCAGGTAGTTGCCGATCTCTAAAGCACCATACAGAATGGCTCCAGCAGAATTGAAGGAATTAAAGAATAGTTGCAAGAATTATTAGAAAAGGGTTTTATCAGGCCTAGTCAGTCGTGGGGAGCGCCATTGTTATTTTCAGAAGAAAGATGGCAGTTTAAGGATGTGTATAGATTACTGGCAGCTGAATAAAGTTACAATAAGAATAAGTATCCACTTCCTCGAATGATGATTTATTTGATCAACTGCAGTCAGCTAAAGTATTCCCACGATAGATTTGAGATCTGGGTATCATCAGTTGGGGATCAGAGAAGAAGATATTGAGAAGTCAGCTTTCCGGACTAGATATGGGCACTATGAGTTGTTGTAATGCCATTCGGATTGACAATGCACCTGCAGCTTTTATGAATTTGATGAATAGGATATTCCATCAATATTTGGATCGGTTATAGTGGTTTTTATTGATGATATTCTAGTGTATTCGGCATCCGAGGAGGAGCATGCAGCACATTTGTGGATTATTTTGCAGATATTGAGGGACCATCAGTTTTGCTAAATTTAGTAAATGTGAATTCTGGCTGAAGGAGATTCAATTTCTGGGTCATGTAATATCAGGTGAAGGTATTGCAGTGGATCTAGCTAAAGTTGATGCAGTAATGAAATGGGAAGAACCGAGAACTGTGGTGAAATCAGAAGTTTTCTGGGTTTAGCAGGGTATTATAGGAGATTTATTCAAGATTTCTCCAAGATTGCAGCCCCTATGACAAGATAACCAGGAAGGTGTTCCGTTGTGTGGTCCTCGGAGTGCAGGCGCAGTTTTGTAGAGCTGAAGAAGAGGTTGACTTCAATACCAGTTCTGGAGATTCCGTCAGAAAGCGGCTGATTTGTTCTGTTCACAGATGCATCCAAGAGAGGTTTGGGTGCAGTTTTAATGCAACATGGTAAAGTGGTCGCCTATGCCTCTAGGCAATTGAAGAAGCATGAAGAAATTACCCCACTCATGATCTAGAATTGCAGTGGTGGTATTTGCATTAAAGAGTTGGCGGCATTATTTGTATGGTGAAAGGTTTGAGGTTTTATGATCATAAAAGTTTAAGTACATCTTTTCCCAGAAAGATTTGAATTTAAGGCAACGCCGATGGATGGAATATTTGAAAGACTATGACTTCAATTTGGCTTATCATCCAGGCAGAGCATGTGGTGGTAGATGCACTGAGTAGAAAAGTGGTTATGAATCAACTTATGATCAGAGAATGGAAACTTTATGAGGATGTGGCGGAGAATTCTTTATATGTGCCAAGCAGTCAGCGCAGAGCAATATTAGCAACTAGTGCAGTGGAGCCTTCTCTTATTGGCAGATAATAGAAGCACAGAAAGCAGATGCTAATTTAGCAGATATTCTTAGAATGGATGAAGTAAATTTGGGGCGTGATAATGTGGCCAGACTAAAAGGGCGATTGTATGTTCCAGAAGATGCAGAAATTAGACAGAAGGTTTTAGAAGAAGCTCACAGATCAAGGTACACCATCCACCCAGGCAACACAAAAATGTATCAGACATGAAGAAGCATTCTGGTCGCTGCACATGAAGAGAGAAATTGCAGGAATTCATAACCAGGTGTGTAGTGTGTCACCAAATAAAAGCAAGCATCAAAAGCCAAGAGGATTGTTGCAGCCATACCCATTCCACAGTGGAAGTGGGATGATATAGCAATGGATTTCATAGTTGGGTTGCCAGAGCATCAGGTCACAATGCAATATGGGTTTTGTGGATAGATTGACCAAGGTATGCAGATTGATACCAGTCAGTATGTCATGGTGGTGGATCGATTAGCCAAGCTTTATGTAGAAAGAATTGTACCATTGCATGGGATACTAGTTACTATAATTTCAGATCGAGACCCTCGGTTTACTTCAGGTTTCTGGAGAAGTTTGCAAAGTGAAATTGGCACAGAATTGAGGTACAGTTCAGCATATCATCCACAAATAGATGGGCAAACAGAAAGAACGATTCAGACTATTAAGATATGTTGAGAGCTTGCTGTCTTGTGTGGGGAGGTATTGGGGGCGTCATTGGGTCCAGTCGAATTTGCTTATAATAACAGTTTCCATTCAAGTATTGGAATGGCACCCTATGAAGTTTTATATGGCAGACCGTGTAGATCACCATTAAATTGGCATGAAGTAGGAGAGAGACAGGTTTTGGGCCCAGAAATGATTCGTTGGTGTGCGGAAACAGTGAGATTCATCGAAGAAAAATTGAAAACAGCCCAGAGTCACCAGAAGAGTTATGCAGATGTTAGACGCAAGCCTTTAGAATTTGAGGTTGTGAATATGTGTCTGAAAGTTTCTCCTACTAAAGGTGTGCTGAGATTTAGCAAGAAAGGCAAGTTGAGTCCAAGATATGTTGGACCGTTTCAAATCAAGGAAAGATTGGGTGAAACAGCCTATAGATAGATTTGCCAGCAGATTCACAGATGCACATGATATTTTTCATGTCTCAATGTTAAGGAATATATCAAGGACCCATCCCAAGTTGTCAGCTATCAAAGACATGATTTGAAACCGGATATGACAATGCCGGAATATCCAGTGCAGATCACAGGCCACAGAACTCAAAAACTCAAAAATAAGGAAATTGAGTTAGTAAGGTCAGATGGGAGAACATGCAAGGTGGCGAGGATACCTGGGAACTAACAAAAGAAATGAGAAAAATGTATCCATACTTGTTTGAGTAAGTTTTATTCTTTTTAGGTTATAGTACCATATTGATTGAATTGAAATTTTGATAGTTGGTTTCTATTTTAAATTTCAAGGATGAAATTTATTTTTAGGCGATAGTAATGAACGTTCCAACCGTTCGGATCGTCTTGCGTGGTTATGGAGGCCAGGTGTGGCGATGATGTGTGTGTGGCAGTGTTTTCCTCAAGTTGTAAGATTTTTCCTAAAAGCGTTCTCTGTTTCTCTGTTCTGACGTGACAGTGAGGAGGGTCGCGTTGTGATCGCGACATCCTATGGCGCCGCGTTCATGAAACCGTCAGGTTAAGTGAGCGTGTGCATGTCTTCCGCGTGTCGCGTGCTGGCGCAGGACTGACGTCAGCGGCTTAAGGCGTCAGTCTAAGTGTCACGTTCAGGTCGCGGTCAAGAAGGGGGCCGCGTTAAAACTGCACTGCGTTTTTAAGTAACCCTAGCAGAACAAAGCTGATGAAAGCTCTGCTCGGCCAGGGGGATTTGCTGTGGGGATTTCTTGGTGATTTGGCTTGTTAGAGCTTGGTTTGACGAGCTTCCACCGCGAGGACGCTTAGTGGAGCGGGGAAACGTCGCACGAGCTTCGTTCTTCGCATTCATCGCGAAGGTAGGGAGATTTCCCGTGGTTCGATCCGTGAATCATTCGTGTGTGGTGGATAATGTGTTTTCCTGCTTTTTAAACCTTAGATAGCATGTATAGGATCACATTAAAGCATGGAAACGGAATGGAAACCATAGGTTATAATGAGTTTGGGGTAATCAGAATGAAAGGTTCTAGATAGGGTTCGCACCTGCTAACGCGGTGTCTCTTGGAGTCGCGATCAAGTCGAGACACCTTAAACTGACGCGATCAGTAGGCGACTCATCGTGCCGCCGCGTTCTGATGGTGACGCAGTACACTGACGCGTTAACAGCCGAATGTTGTTATCCATGAGTGTATGTAAGTGTTTAATTATTCGTTTAGCATGGTTTGTGATATGTGATGATAGTAGGAGGTGCATTGGCACTCTCTCTACGCTCGGGGAGCGTGTGGTGTGTGGTTTACCTGGTGTTAACATGGTTTACGTGGAGGTTTCACGTGGCTTGTGCGTTGTGCACGTGGTTTATGTGTACGTGGTGTGTAGTTTGACGCCTTCCGTGGATACCTCTTCAGTTGGGAGCCCCAGGTTTTGTGTGAGCCAGACACGTGAGCGCTCGGGGCTTGTCCCGGTACTGGGTACCGATGAGGTCTTGTCGTCTTCCTGGACACCCTCACTCTTGTGCTGAGTAGTACGTCCAGCTGAGGGAAAGACGGCAGTGGGACAGCGACTAGAGAGAGTTTGTTGTGTTGTCGCTTGTAGCGCACAGTAGTTGGGGGAGGGACACCAGTAGACGTACTGGACCCCAGCTAGTCCTGCTTTCTAGTGCCTCACTTAGGGAGCTTAGGCCAGAGTCCCTAAAGGTGTCAGGCATGGGCCTGCGAGGTGTGTGACCGGTAGGTTGTGGTGGTTTAGTTGGACTCCACAGTTCTTGTACTTGTTTAGTGGACCGACAGCTGGACCTTTCGTCCGTGGCTGCGAGACTGAGAGGTGGTTCTGTGTTGTTTGTCCGGGTCAGTAACTGGTGTCGCGAACTAGTCCTCGTTGCCCGGGTGTGGGTTTTCCTACAGTAGCTCGTACACTATTTGGTGTTGCCGTTTATTTATTTATTTACGTTAATTTCTGTTAAGCGGCAAATGGTAAGTGTTATTTATAGCTTTATATCCTGCTAGACAGTTCTATAAATTATTAGCGTAGCATTTCCTTCTTTGCTACCTGTGTTGGTTTGCTCGGTTTCTAGGGAGTTTCCCTACTGAGCCAGTGACACGTGAGGCTCACCCCTACCTCCTACCAGGTGAGGGAGATCCAGAAATTTCGCGCCGTCGTCTAGTGGAGGGTCTGCACCACCAGCAGTGTAATTTATTTCCTTGTTGTACACCTCGGGGTATGCCCCAGGTTGTTGTAGCTTGGTTATTGTAGCTTGGTTGATGTGTGTATATTTCTTGTAAATATATGTGAGACTGGCAGATCTTATATATATGTGATGATTTCCTTGTGTTACTACGGACTTGTGGTTTGGTATCCCTTGCGAGGCTACGGCTGGTTCGCGGGAGGCGGACTCGAGTTAGGCACATTATTAGTTTAACAGGTCTAATTGATGAGGACGTCACAGTTGGTATCAGAGCATAGTATGTAAGAACATAAAGGAATTAGAAATTGCATAGCCATATCTATACTAAAACCATTGCTGGTAGTGACCCTGGTTTTGTATTGATTTTTTGTGTATGGTATTGTTGGAATAATGTTTGTGCAGGAATAGTAATGGCCGAAAGGAGAGATGTAGGAGGAGGTGGAGAGGGTCAAGAGAGGATCCTACACAGAGAATGATAGAAAGAATTTGGGAAAGTTTGACAGAGATTCGGGTAAGACTGGATCAGCAACCACCGGTACAGCCAGCGGCAGCAGTACCACCATTCCCAGAGGAGGCAGTACCAGTAGCTCCAGTTCCACCCCCACCCGGAGTAGAGGTACCTCCTGTAATACTGTACAACCGACAGTTCCAGTGAGACCAGCTACTGGAGAGGAGACTACGGTACTGGTGGAGCGATTTTTGAGATTGCAGCCCCCTACATACTCAGGAGGTCCCAACAAAGATATAGCGGAGCATTGGATACATGAGATCGAGAGGGTATTTGCAATAATGAGGTGTCCCCAGGAAGATAGAGTGCTTCTTGCGGCATACCAGTTACGAGGCTTTGCGCAGAAATGGTGGCGATTAAAGATGCAGATAGTTTTTACAGGTAGGACGGAGGACACTATCCCATGGTCAGAATTTTTGTCAGTCTTTAATGATTCCTTCTTCCCAATACAGATTTAGCAGATGAAGAGAGAGCAATTTGGACACTTCAGCAAGGGAATCTCTCAGTGCTTGAATATCAGATGAGATTTATAGCCTTGAGTAGGTATGCCCATATGTAGTGACGGATAACACTATGATGGTGGAATACTTTATTCGAGGTCTGAGGCCAGAATTGCAAGATGCAGTGATCCCATTGATGTGTAGAACAGTGGAAGAAGCAGCTCAGCGAGCAGCAATACTTGAGAGGACTGTTAGGGCCAGGCAGGGGCAGTCCAAGACAGGTGGATTAGGCTCAGGTAGTTTCTGACATCCGCAATCGTCAGGAGGAATTACTAAGGGGAAAGCACCTTCTGGAGCTTTGTCAATCTGGAATAGGAAAATGGGGCAGGCAGATAAGAAATTCTTCCAAGGAGGTCGTAGTAAAGGCACGCATCAGGGTTTTCAGCAGGGTCTTGGCTACAGACCCCTAGTTTCGGAGGAATCTCAGCAGAGTACGGCAGAGCAGCCGACGGTACCTTCAGTTTTCAGATGTTATAATTGTGGGCAACCTGGACATTTAGCAAGGAATTGCCCATATCCTCGAGAGCAAACTTATGGTAAAGGGACCCAGCAACAACAACAGCCCTTTCAGCGGTCGGTAGAGCAAGGTAGAGGTGCACCGTATCAAAGAGGAGGACGGGGTCGAGTGATGGCTGTTACCAGAGCTCGGGCGGAAGCATCCAATCTTATTGAAGGTATACTACCTTTCTTTGATTTTACTGCTAGAGTATTAATTGATCCGGGTGCTTCCCATTCATTTATTTCCGAAGATTTTCTGGATAGCATGGTACTTCCTTTAGAAGAAAAGTCTTGTGAGTTGGTAGTGGAAATTCCTTCTGGAGGGTATTTGTTGACCTCCTGCTTTTTAGAAGATGTCCCGATAGTGATTCATGGGAATCAGATGCCAGCAAGATTGTATGCTTTAACATTAAAAGAATATGATGTGATTTTGGGAATGGATGGTTAGAGGCCTACGGGGCATTAGTTGATTGTAGAAAGAAGAGGGTCAGGTTTTGCAGACCCGGTGGTGAGGTATTTGAATTTCAAGGTATGCCTTTTTACACTCCCAAATTTATTATTTGCCCTTAGAGCTAGAAAGTTAATTATTGCAGGATGTGTAGCGTATCTTGCCTCTGTTAGTCTAGTTGAATCTAGTAAGTCTGTAGATTCAGTGCCTGTGGTTAGAGAATTTGCAGATGTGTTTCCAGATGAGTTGCCAGGGTTAGCCCCACGCAGAGAGGTAGACTTTACCGTTGAATTGCAACCAAGTAGTTTTTCGATCTCCAAAGCACCGTACAGAATGACTCCAGCAGAATTGAAGGAATTAAAGAAACAGTTGCAAGAATATTAGAAAAGGGTTTTATCAGGCCTAGTCATTCACCGGGGGAGTGCCAGTGTTATTTGTCAGAAAGAAAGATGACAGTTTAAGAATGTGTATAGATTACAGGCAGCTGAATAAAGTTACAATTAACAATAAGTATCCACTTCCTCGAATTGATGATTTATTTGATCAACTGCAGTCAGCTAAAGTATTCTCTAGATAGATTTGAGATCTGGATATCATCAGTTGCGGATCAGAGAAGAAGATATGAGAAGTCAGCTTTTCGGACTAGATATGGGCACTATGAGTTGGTTGTAATGCCATTCGGATTGACAAATGCACCTGCAGCTTTTATGAATTTGATGAATAGGATATTCCATCAATATTTGGATCGGTTTATAGTGGTTTTTATTGATGATATTCTAGTGTATTCGGCATCCGAGGAGGAGTATGCAGCACATTTGCGGATTATTTTGCAGATATTGAGGACCATCAGTTATTTGCTAATTTAGTAAATGTGAATTCTCGCTGAAGGAGATTCAATTTCTGGGTCATGTAATTTTAGGTGAAGGTATTGCAGTGGATCCAGCTAAAGTTGAAGGAGTAATGAAATGGGAAGAACCAAGAACTGTGTCTAAAATCAGAAGTTTTCTGGGTTTAGCAGGGTATTATAGGAGATTTATTCAAGATTTCTCCAAGATTGCAGCCCCTATGACAAGATTAACCAAGAAGGTGTGTTCCGTTTGTGTGGTCCTCGGAGTGCAGGCGCAGTTATGTAGAGCTGAAGAAGAGGTTGACTTGAGCACCAGTTCTGGAGATTCCGTCAGAAAGCGGCTAATTTGTTCTGTTCACAGATGCATCCAAGAGAGGTTTGGGTGTGGTTTTAATGCAACATGGTAAAGTGGTCGCCTATACCTCTAGGCAATTGAAGAAGCATGAAGAAATTACCCCACTCATGATCTAGAATTGGCAGCGGTTGTATTTGCATTAAAGATTTGGCGGCATTATTTGTATGGTGAAAGGTTTGAGATTTTTACTAATCATAAAAGTTTAAAGTACATCTTTTCCAGAAAGATTTGAATTTAAGGCAACGCCGATGGATGGAATATTTGAAAGACTATGACTTCAATTTGGCTTATCATCCAGGCAGAGCAAATGTGGTGGCAGATGCACTGAGTAGAAAAGTGGTTATGGATCAACTTATGATCAGAGAATGGAAACTTTATGAGGATGTGGCGGAGAATTCTTTATATGTGCCAAGCAGTCAGCGCAGAGCAATATTAGCAACTAGTGCAGTGGAGCCTTCTCTTTATTGGTAGATAATAGAAGCACAAAAAAACAGATGCTAATTTATCAGATATTCTTAGAATGGATGAAGTAAATTTGGGGCGTGATAATGTGGCCAGACTAAAAGGGCGATTGTATGTTCCAGAAGATGCAGAAATTAGACAGAAGGTTTTAGAAGAAGCTCACAGATCAAGGTACACCATCCACCCAGGCAGCACAAAAATGTATCAAGACATGAAGAAGCATTTCTGGTGGCCGCACATGAAGAGAGAAATTGCAGAATTCATAACCAGGTGTGCAGTATGTCAACAAATAAAAGCAGAGCATCGAAAGCCAGGAGGATTGTTGCAGCCATACCCATTCCACAGTGGAAGTCGGATGATATAGCAATGGATTTCATAGTTGGGTTGCCCAGAGCATCAGGTCACAATGCAATATGGGTTTTGTGGATAGATTGACCAAGGTATGCAGTTTGATACCAGTCAGTATGTCATGGTCGGTGGATCGATTATCCAATCTTTATGTAGAAAGAATTGTACCATTGCATGGGATACCAGTTACTATAATTTCAGATCGAGACCCTCGGTTTACTTCAGGTCTTTGGAGAAGTTTGCAAAGAGAAATTGGCACAGAATTGAGGTATAGTTCAGCATATCATCCACAAACAGATGGGCAACCAGAAAGAACCATTCAGACTATTGAAGATATGTTGAGAGCTTGTTGTCTTGTGTGGGGAGGTATTTGGGAACGTCATTTGGGTCTAGTCGAATTTGCTTATAATAACAGTTTTCATTCAAGTATTGGAATGGCACCCTATGAAGCTTTATTGGCAGACCGTGTAGATCACCATTAAATTGGCATGAAGTAGGAGAGAGACAGGTTTTGGGCCCAGAAATGATTCGTTAGTGTGCGGAAACAGTGAGATTCATCCAAGAAATATTGAAAACAGCCCAAAGTCGCCAAAAGAGTTATGCAGATGTTAGACGCAGGCCTTTAGAATTTGAGGTCTGTGAATATGTGTTTCTGAAAGTTTCTCCTACTAAAGGTGTGCTGAGATTTAGCAAGAAAGGCAAGTTGAGTCCAAGATATGTTGGACCGTTTCAAATCAAGGAAAGATTGGGTGAAACAGCCTATAGATTAGATTTGCCAGCAGATTCACAGATGCACATGATGTTTTTCATGTCTCAATGTTAAGGAAATATATCAAGGACCCATCCCAAGTTGTCAGCTATCAAGACATGATTTGAAACCGGATATGACAATGCCGGAATATCAGTGCAGATCACAGGCCACAGAACTCAAAAACTCAGAAATAAGGAAATTGAGTTAGTAAAGGTCAAATGGGAGAACAGGCAAGGTGGCGAGGATACCTGGGAACTAACAAAAGAAATGAGAAAAACATATCCATACTTGTTTGAGTAAGTTTTATTCTTTTTAGGTTATAGTACCATTTGGATTGAACTGAAATTTTGATAGTTGGTTTCTATTTTAAATTTTGAGGACGAAATTTCTTTTAGGTGATAGTAATGTAACGTTCCAACCGTTCGGATCGTCTTTGCGTGGTTATGGAGGCCAGTGTGTGGCAGGTGTTTTCCTCAGTTGTAAGATTTTGCCTAAAAGCATTCTCTGTTTCTATGTTCCTGACGCGACAGTGAGGAGGGTCGCGTTGTGATCGCGACAGCCTATGGCGCCTTGTTCATGAAACCGTCAGGTTAAGTGAGCGTGTGCATGTCTGCCGCGTGTCGCGTGCTGGGCGCACAGACTGACGTCAGCGGCTTAAGGCGTCAGTCTAAGTGTCGCGTTCAGGTCGCGGTCAAGAAGGGCGCCGCGTTAATAACTGCACTGTGTTTTTAAGTTACCCTAGCAGAACAGAGCTGATGAAAGCTCTGCTCGGCCAGGGGGATTTGCTGTGGGGATTTCTTGGTGATTTGCTTGTTAGAGCTTGATTTGACGAGCTTCCACTGCGAGGACACTTAGTGGAGTGGGGGAAACATCGCACGAGCTTCGTTCTTCGCGTTCTTCGCGAAGGTAGGGAGATTTCCCCTGGTTCGATCCGTGAATCGTTCATGTGTGGTGGATAATGTGTTTTCCTGCTTTTTAAACCTTAGATAGCATGTGTAGGATCACATTAAAGCATGGAAACGGAATGGAAACCATAGGTTATAAAGAGTTTGGGGTAATCAGAATGAAAGGTTCTGGATAGGGTTCGCACCTGCTAACGTGGTCTCTCTGGGCGTCGCGATCAGGTCGTGACACCTTAAACTGACGCGATCAGTAGGCGACTCATCGTGCCGCCGCGTTCTGATGGTGACGCAGTACACTGACGCGTTAACAGCCGAATGTTGTTATCCATAAGTGTATGTAAGTGTTAATTATTCGTTTAGCATGGTTTGTGATATGTGATGATAGTAGGAGGTGCATTGGCACTCTCTCTACGCTCGGGGAGCGTTTGGTGTGTGGTTTACCTGGTGTTAACATGGTTTACGTGGAGGTTTCACGTGGCTTGTGCATTGTGCACGTGGTTTCTGTGTACGTGGTGTGTAGTTTGACGCCTTCCGTGGATACCTCTTCAGTTGGGAGCCCCAGGTTTTGTGTGAGCCAGACACGTGAGTGCTCGGGTCTTGTCCCGGTACTGGGTACCGATGAGGTCTTGTCGTCTTCCTGGACACCCTCACTCTTGTTGTAGCAACCGGAAAAAAAAAATTTAAAATACTTAAAAATTCAAAATAATAATTTCTTTAAATTAAAATAATAGAAACATACGTACCATTATTGTATGTGCAAGAATACACCGGAAAATTCCGTAAAATTATAAATCAACCCCAATTAATATCCCTAAGTGTTCCACGAAGAAATCGTGTAACGAAAAATCCGATTGGCTAAGTGTACGTCACAATGTGACTAATTATCCAAATTAGGAAAACTAAGTCGGAAAACCGTTAACACGGAAAAATAACGCGCTCATAAACTAAACGATCATGTTGGAGAGACTTCCAACATCATGTGATGATTAACCATTATTGGGTTTGGACCAATAGACCTCTCATAGCCCATGAATAAATTCAAATAAGAAAATGCAATAAATTCATAACTATATTATTCCTAATTAAAAAGGGAAAACCTATAAGATAAATTCCAATAAATAATGGCTTGGTTAAATGGACCCATTAGAAATTATTGGGCCAAAATAAGGATTTTAAAAGAAGAATAATAGGAAAATACCTAAATTCGTAACTAAATTATTACCTAAATAGAAAAGGGGTATTTAATACATTAAAAAAGAAGTTTGAGTTAGAATTGGATTCCTAAACCTACCCTAATAGGTTGGCCACGAATTTAGCTCCCATCCTAACCCAAATAGGAAGAGGGAAGCTTGAAGGAGGTTATGAAAGGAGGAAATTCGGAATTTAATAGGAGTTAGAGTACTATTAGGAATTAGAAACATAACTAGCATAAATACACCTCTTAAACCTCTTGGCCGACCCTAGCTCGTTGCCAAAGGTCTTGGACGTGGAGAAGAGGCCAAGGAGGAGAGGATCTTGTGGGGAGAAGGAGTTCTTGGAGCTTCTTCCTCGTTCTTGGAGTTCTAAGCCCTAGAAGAGGAAATCGAGTCAAGGTAGGCATTCTCACAAGAATAAATCATGAAACTTTTTCTGTAGGTTCTCCTACCCTCTTGAACGAAATCCCCAATTTTCATATTTTTCCATCCATCCTATCTTTTGTTCTTAATTTCTGAAGTTCTGCAAACATGATAACTCCAAGACATCATGTTAAATCCATATCTCCTTGTATACTTAATCCCATGCTATGAAATTTTTATTGTAAATACTTGATCTTGTTAGGGATCTTTTGACCCCGAAAGCCCTAATTTTTGTTGAGCATGTTACTCGATTTAGATCCATCTTGCTCCCTGTGTCATGTTCTATATTACTCGTTCTTGTTCGTTCTCAAACCATGTTCAAACCATACCCTCTCTCGAATCCCTATTTACTGGAAGTACCCTCGCATGTCTAGTTTCATTTGCCACTGATTTCATGATTTTTCATCGTGTATATAATTAGTTATGAATTTCTGAACAACCCTGTATCAAAAGTTGAAATCCCTGGTCCGCAATCCAATGTCTGGTCTGACTCCTGTCAGAGTCAGGCGCAGACAACCAGAAGGCGACACCTCGACATGTCGCTTTCTGGGGTCCGAATACGACAGCCCACCCGTCGCGACCACGAAGGCGACAGGTGTGCCGTCGCATTCCCAGTACCCGATTTGCAAGCCCTGTCGCGACCCGTACAAGACCCTGTCGCGTTCTGCCTGACACATGTCGCCACCCTTACAGCCCTCTGTCGCCTTCACAGGTTTTTGATGAAAAACCCATAAAAAATAAAATAAAATATTTCTGTCACTTTAAATAATTCTTACGCCTTTTTACAGTTATACCCTCAGTAAAAACCTTGCCTAAAAATGGAGCAATATTGAATAATTTTTAATACATCTTCACGACTTATTTCTATCTATGATTTCTCTTACACATGCACACACATGAACCATCCATATATGGCTGAAACTTGCAGAAAAATCTCATAATGTATTTGGTAATTTATTGAAATAAAGTACATTAATTGCCCTATTTTAAAAGGACTTGTATTTATTTCTCGCGTTGTTTATGTACCGATATCGACGCTCCACTGTCCTAGAACTCCTCTAGAACGTCGAGCACCTATTTTTATATACACACTTTACTTGGCTTGTGGTGAACTCTACGTCGGATATTCCTTTCGCCGGACTAGTGAACCCTTGCACAAGGCCTCCGTAAGTCTCCTCTGATCATGGATTCCACATGATCGACGAGCCGGTGTACCCTAATACCTATGATACCCTTTAGGGATCTATATGATCCAAACGGCTATTAGTGATCACTCTCGTCTTAATCACGCCGGACCTCTGGACCTGTGCTTAATATGGCCAGTGGTAGGGTCGTGAGTTCCACCTGACTGCCAACACCAGGTGCGCGTGTTGTGCAACTGTTACTATCGCCTGTTACTCGTTGCATTACGTGCAATTGACCACTAGCTCTTATCTGTACTCTACTCGCTCACCCATTCACGTTCACTCTACTATCTCGTCTATTCATCTAGTGCTCTTATCTATTTCTTGGTATTCTCTATGGCCATCAATTGCTTGTCGACAAATAAACAAAAATAACTAATGCCTGCGCAATAGGGCCCTGATCTGGTCCTGGGAGGAGCGCCCGAAAAGTGCCATTTGCCCGCGGGAGTAAATGATCAGGATGTCGGCATTACATCCAAGTGCCATTAAACAACATAAATAATGCGAGTGCTATAGGGCTTGATCTGGTCCTGGGGAGAACGCCTGAAAGTGCCATTTTCCCTCGGGAGTTAACATGATCAGGATGCTGGCATTACATCCAAGTGCCATTTAAAAATAAGTGCTATATTCTCTCGTTGTCTACGACAACAAAGTGCCATTTAAAAACAAGTGCTATATTCTCTCGTTGTCTACGACAACAAAAGTGCTATATTCTCTCGTTGTCTTCGACAACAAAAGTGCTATATTCTCTCTCGGCTATCTACGGATAACCAAAATGCCATTTACCCTCTATATGGTCAACTACTTTTTCTCTCCTTGCTATACATGTGTCGTGCTATTGCTTGACGTTGACGTTATTTGCTATCGTGTCGTTGTTGTTTTCTATCGTGACTCGATCTTATTCATTGTACTATACTTGATTCATCTGCTATTTGAACCATGTTACTTGTGCTCTTACTTCTCGACTTTACATGACTCACTATATCTTTAGTTACTCTGCCATTTAATGCATTAATCATTTAAAGCCTGCTTGATCTGAGATTTAAGTCCTACAGAGCGTTATCGCTCACCCTTCGTTATTTGTATTGTGTCTCAGGTAAGTCGGACAATGACGTTACGCGCACCAATGGGACAGGATCAGAGTGATGAGTGACCTGGAATCAGTTGATGAAGTCACCCTAGCATAATGGAGTCTAGTAGTTATTGTTTTAGATTTATTTTCAATGTAATGATGTCATTGAGCCCTATGTATTGGCTCCGAATAGCGGTTGTAATGGTCTTAGTGATTTTATAATGAAATAAAGAGTTTATTTCAATTATTGTTCATTAGATGCTCTGATGTTTGCAAAAGTATGCGTAATTGTCGTTACCATACTCGTTGTTCGCGTCTCCCTCCGATTTATTCCGCTGCTAAATTGGAGGGGCGTGACACTTGTGCTGAGTAGTACGTCCGGCTGAGGGAAAGACGGCAGTGGGACAGCGACTAGATAGAGTTTGTTGTGTTGTCGCTTGTAGCACGCTCGTAGTTGGGGGAGACGGACACCAGTAGACGTACTGGACCCCAGCTAGTCCTGCTTTCCAGTGCCTCACTTTAGGGAGCTTAGGCCAGAGTCCCTAAAGGTGTCAGGCATGGGCCTGCGAGGTGTGTGTCCTGCAGGTTGTGGTGGTTTAGTTGGACTCCACAGTTCTTGTACTTGTTTAGTGGAGCGGCAGCTGGACCTTTCGTCCGTGGCTGCGAGACTGAGAGGTGGTTCTGTGTTGTTTGTCTGGGTCAGTAACTGGTGTCGCGAACCAGTCCTCGTGGCCCGAGTGTGGCGTTTTCCTACAGTAGCTCGTACACCTGTTTGGTGTTTCCGTTTATTTATTTATTTACGTTAATTTCTGTTAAGCGGCAAATGGTAAGTGTTATTTACAGCTTTATATCCTTCTGGACAGTTCTATAAATTATTAGCATAGCATTTCCTGCTTTGCTACCTGTGTTGGTTTGCTCGGTTTGTAGGGAGTTTCCCTACTGAGCCAGTGACACGTGAGGCTCACCCCTACCTCCTACCACGTGAGAAAGATCCGGAAATTTCACGCCCATCGTCCAGTGGAGGGTCTGCACCACTAGCAGTGTAATTTATTTCCTTGTTGTACACCTCGGGGTATGCCCCAGGTTCTGTTGTAGCTTGGTTATAGATGTGCTATGGCTATGTATATTTCTTATAAATATATGTGAGACTGGCAGATCTTATATATATGTGATGGTTTCCTTGTGTTACTACGAACTTGCGGTTTGGTATCCCTTGCGAGGCTACGGCTCGTTCGCGGGAGGCGGACTTGAGTAAGGCACGTTATTAGTTTAACGGGTCTAATTGATGAGGACCGTCATAGTTGGTATCAGAGCATTGTCCGTAAGAACATAAAGGAATTAGAAATTGCATAGCCATATCAATACTATAACCCATTGCTGGTAGTGACCCTGGTTTTGTATTGATTTCTTGTGTATGGTATTGTTGGAATAATGTTTGTGCTGGAATAGTAATGGCCGAAAGGAGAGATGTAGGAGGAGGTGGATAAGGGTCAGGAGAGGATCCTACACAGAGAATGATAGAAAGAATTTGGGAGAGTTTGACAGAGATTCGGGTAAGACTAGATCAGCAACCACCGGTACAGCCAGCGGCAGCAGTACCACCATTCCCAGAGGAGGCAGTACCAGTAGCTCCAGTTCCACCCCCACCCGGAGTAGAGGTACCTCCTGTAATACCTGTACAACTGACAGTTCCAGTGAGACCAGCTACTGGAGAGGAGACTACGGTACTGGTGGAGCGATTTTTGAGATTGCAGCCCCCTACATACTCAGGAGGTCCCAACCCAGATACAGCAGAGCATTGGATACATGAGATCGAGAGGGTATTTGCAATAATGAGGTGTCCTCAGGAAGATAGAGTGCTTCTTGCAGCATACCAGTTACGAGGGTTTGCGCAGGAATGGTGGCGATTAAAGATGCAGACAGTTTTTACAGGCAGGATGGAGGACACTATCCCATGGTCAGAATTTTTGTCAGTCTTTAATGATTCCTTCTTCCCAATACAGATTCAGCAGATGAAGAGAGAGCAATTTAGGACACTTCAGCAAGGGAATCTCTCAGTGCTTGAATATTAGATGAGATTTATAGCCTTGAGTAGGTATGCCCCATATGTAGTGACGGATAACACTATGATGGTGGAATACTTTATTCGAGGTCTGAGGCCAGAATTGCAAGATGCAGTGATCCCATTGATGTGTAGAACAGTGGAAGAGGCAGCTCAGCGAGCAGCAATACTTGAGAGAACTGTTAGGGCCAGGCAGGGGCAATCCCAGACAGGTGGATTAGGCTCAGGTAGTTTCTGACATCCGCAATCGTCAGGAGGAATTAGTAAGGGGAAAGCACCTTCTGGAGCTTTGTCATCATCTGGAATAGGAAAATGGGGCAGGCAGATTAACAAATTCTTCCAAGGAGGTCGTGGTAAAGGCAAGCATCAGGGTTTTCAGCAGGGTCGTGGCTACAGACCCCCAGTTTCGGAGGAATCTCAGCAGAGTACGGCAGAGCAGCCGACGGTACCTTCAGTTTTCAGATGTTATAATTGTGGGCAACCTGGACATTTAGCAAGGAATTGCCCATATCCTCGAGAGCAAACTTATGGTAGAGGGACCCAGCAACAGCAGCAGCCCTTTCAGCGGTCGGTAGAGCAAGGTAGAGGTGCACCGTATCAAAGAGGAGGACGGGGTCGAATGATGGATGTTACCAGAGCTCAGGCGGAAGAATCCAATCTTATTGAAGGTATACTACCTTTCTTTGATTTTACTGCTAGAGTATTAATTGATCCGGGTGCTTCCCATTCATTTATTTTCGAAGATTTTCTGGATAGCATGGTACTTCCTTTAGAAGAAAAGTCTTGTGAGATGGTAGTGGAAATTCCTTCTGAAGGGTATTTGTTGACCTCCTGCTTTTTAGAAGATGTCCCGATAGTGATTCATGGGAATCAGAAGCCAGCAAGATTGTATGCTTTAACATTGAAAGAATATGATGTGATTTTGGGAATGGATTGGTTAGAGGCCTACGGGGCATTGGTTGAATGTAGAAAGAAGAGGGTCAGGTTTTGCAGACCCGGTGGTGAGGTATTTGAATTTCAAGGTATGTCTTTTTACACTCCCAAATTTATTATTTCTGCCCTTAGAGCTAGAAAGTTAATTAATGCGGGATGTGTAGCGTATCATGCCTCTGTTAGTCTAGTTGAATCTAGTAAGTCTGTAGATTCAGTGCCTGTGGTTAGAGAATTTGCAGATGTGTTCCAGATGAGTTGCCAGGTTTATCCACGCGCAGAGAGGTAGACTTTACCGTTGAATTGCAACCAGGTAGTTTGCCGATCTCCAAAGCACCGTACATAATGGCTCCAGCAGAATTGAAGGAATTAAAGAAACAGTTGCAAGAATTATTAGAAAAGGGTTTTATCAGGCTAGTCAGTCACTGTGGGGAGCGCTAGTGTTATTTTTCAGAAAGAAAGATGGCAGTTTAAGGATGTGTATAGATTATAGGCAGCTGAATAAAGTTACAATTAAAAATAAGTATCCACTTCCTCGAATTGATGATTTATTCGATCAACTGCAGTCAGCTAAAGTATTCTCCAAGATAGATTTGAGATCTGGGTATCATCAGTTGCGGATCAGAGAAGAAGATATTGAGAAGTCAGCTTTCCGGACTAGATATGGGCACTATGAGTTTGTTGTAATGCCATTCGGATTGACAAATGCACCTGCAGCTTTTATGAATTTGATGAATAGGATATTCCATCAATATTTGGATCGGTTTATAGTGGTTTTTATTGATGATATTCTAGTGTATTCGGCATCCGAGCAGGAGCATGCAGCACATTTGCGGATTATTTTACAGATATTGAGGGACCATCAGTTATTTGCTAAATTTAGTAAATGTGAATTCTGGATGAAGGAGATTCAATTTCTGGGTCATGTAATATCAGGTGAAGGTATTGCAGTCGATCCAGCTAAAGTTGAAGCAGTAATGAAATGGGAAGAACCGAGAACTGTGTCTGAAATCAGAAGTTTTCTGGGTTTAGCAGGGTATTATAGGAGATTTATTCAAGATTTCTCCAAGATTGCAGCCCCTATGACAAGATTAACCAGGAAAGGTGTTCCGTTTGTGTGGTCCTCGGAGTGCAGGCACAATTTTGTAGAGCTGAAGAAGAGGTTGACTTCAGCACCAGTTCTGGAGATTCCGTCCGAAAGCGGAGGATTTGTTCTGTTCACAGATGCATCCAGGAGAGGTTTGGGTGCGGTTTTAATGCAACATGGTAAAGTGGTCGCCTATGCCTCTAGGCAATTGAAGAAGCATGAAGAAAATTACCCCACTCATGATCTAGAATTGGCAGCGGTGGTATTTGCACTAAAGATTTGGCGGCATTATTTGTATGGTGAAAGGTTTGAGATTTTTACTGATCATAAAAGTTTAAAGTACATCTTTTCCCAGAAAGATTTGAATTTAAGGCAACGCCGATGGATGGAATATTTGAAAGACTATGACTTCAATTTGGCTTATCATCCAGGCAGAGCAAATGTGGTGGCCGATGCACTGAGTAGAAAAGTGGTTATGAATCAACTTATGATCAGAGAATGGAAACTTTATGAGGAAGTGGCAGAGAATTCTTTATATGTGCCAAGCAGTCAGCGCAGAGCAATATTAGCAACTAGTGCAGTGGAGCCTTCTCTTTATTGGAAGATAATAGAAGCACAGAAAGCATATGCTAATTTAGTAGATATTCTTAGAATGGATGAAGTAAATGTGGGGAGTGATAATGTGGCCAGACTAAAAGGGCGATTGTATGTTCCAGAAGATGCAGAAATTAGACATAAGGTTTTAGAAGAAGCTCACAGATCAAGGTACACCATCCACCCAGGCAGCACAAAAATGTATCAAGACATGAAGAAGCATTTCTGGTGGCCGCACATGAAGAGAGAAATTGCAGAATTCATAACCAGGTGTGCAGTATGTCAACAAATAAAATCAGAGCATCAAAAGCCAGGAGGATTGTTGCAGCCATTACCCATTCCACAGTGGAAGTGGGATGATATAGCAATGGATTTCATAGTTGGGTTGCCCAGAGCATCAGGTCACCATGCAATATGGGTTTTATTGGATAGATTGACCAAGGTATGCAGATTGATACCAGTCAGTATGTCATGGTTAGTGGATCGATTAGCCAAGCTTTATGTATAAAGAATTGTACCATTGCATGGGATACCAGTTACTATAATTTCATATCGAGACCCTCAGTTTACTTCAGGTTTTGGAGAAGTTTGCAAAGAGAAATTGGCACAGAATTGAGGTACAGTTCAGCATATCATCCACAAACAGATGGGCAAACAGAAAGAACCATTCAGACTATTGAAGATATGTTGAGAGCTTGCTGTCTTGTGTGGGGAGGTATTTGGGAGCGTCATTTGGGTCTAGTCGAATTTGCTTATAATAAAACTTTTCATTCAAGTATTGGAATGGCACCCTATGAAGCTTTATATGGCAGACCGTGTAGATCACCATTAAATTGGCATGAAGTAGGAGAGAGACAGGTTTTGGGCCCAGAAATGATTCGTTAGTGTGCGGAAACAGTGAGATTCATCCAAGAAAAATTGAAAACAGCCCAAAGTCGCCAAAAGAGTTATGCAGATGTTAGACGCAGGCCTTTAGAATTTGAGGTCGGTGAATATGTGTTTCTGAAAGTTTCTCCTACTAAAGGTGTGCTGAGATTTAGCAAGAAAGGCAAGTTGAGTCCAAGATATGTTGGACCGTTTCAAATCAAGGAAAGATTGGGTGAAACAGCCTATAGATTAGATTTGCCAGCAGATTTCACAGATGCACATGATGTTTTTCATGTCTCAATGTTAAGGAAATATATCAATGACCCATCCCAAGTTGTCAGCTATCAAAGAGATGATTTGAAACCGGATATGACAATGCCGGAATATCCAGTGCAGATCACAGGCCACAGAACTCAAAAACTCATAAATAAGGAAATTGAGTTAATAAAGGTCAGCTGGGAGAACAGGCAAGGTGGCGAGGATACCTGGGAACTAACAAAAGAAATGAGAAAAACGTATCCATACTTGTTTGAGTAAGTTTTATTCTTTTTAGGTGATAGTACCATATGGATTGAATTGAAATTTTGATAGTTGGTTTCTATTTTAAATGTCGAGGATGAAATTTCTTTTTAGGTGATAGTAATGTAACGTTCCAACCGTTCGGATCGCCTTTGCGTGGTTATGGAGGCCAGTGTGTGGCCGATGATGTGTGTGTGGCAGGTGTTTTCCTCAAGTTGTAAGATTTTGCCTAAAAGCGTTCTCTGTTTCTCTGTTCTTGACGCGACAGTGAGGAGGGTCGCGTTGTGATCGCGACAGCCTATGGCGCCGCATTCATGAAACCGTCAGGTTAAGTGAGCGTGTGCATGTCTGCCGCGTGTCGCGTGCTGGGCGCACGGACTGACGTCAGCGGCTTAAGGCGTCAGTCTAAAGTGTCGCGTTCAGGTCGCGGTCAAGAAGGGGGCCGCGTTAATAACTTCACTGCGTTTTTAAGTAACCCTAGCAGAACAGAGCTGATGAAAGCTCTGCTCGGCCAAGGGGATTTGCTGTGGGGATTTCTTGGTGATTTGGCTTGTTAGAGCTTGGTTTGAAGAGCTTCCACCGCGAGGACGCTTAGTGGAGCGGGGGAAACGTCGCACGAGCTTCGTTCTTCGCGTTCTTCGCGAAGGTAGGGAATTTCTCGTGGTTTGATCCGTGAATCATTCGTGTGTGGTGGATAATGTGTTTTCCTGCTTTTTAAACCTTATATAGCATGTGTAGGATCACATTAAAGCATGGAAACGGAATGGAAACCATAGGTTATAAAGAGTTTAGGGTAATCAGAATGAAAGGTTCTGGATAGGGTTCGCACCTGCTAACGCGGTCTCTCTGGGAGTCGCGATCAGGTCGCGACACCTTAAACTGACTCGATCAATAGGCGACTCATCGTGCCGCCGCGTTCTGATGGTGACGCAGTGCACTGACGTGTTAACAGCCGAATGTTGTTATCCATGAGTGTATGTAAGTGTTTAATTATTCGTTTAGCATGGTTTGTGATATGTGATGATAGTAGGAGGTGCATTGGCACTCTCTCTACGCTCGGGGAGCGAGTGGTGTGTAGTTTACCTGGTGTTAACATGGTTTACGTGGAGGTTTCACGTAGCTTGTGCATTGTGCATGTGGTTTCTGTGTACGTGGTGTGTAGTTTGACGCCTTCTGTGGATACCTCTTCAGTTGGGAGCCCCAGGTTTTGTGTTAGCCAGGCACGTGAGTGCTCGGAGCTTGTCCCGGTACTGGGTACCGATGTGGTCTTGTCGTCTTCCTGGACACCCTCACTCTTGTGCTGAGTAGTACGTCCAGCTGAGGGAAAGACAGCAGTGGGACAGCGACTAGAGAGAGTTTGTTGTGTTGTCGCTTGTAGCGCGCTCGTAGTTGGGAGAGACGGACACCAGTAGACGTACTGGACCCCAGCTAGTCCTTCTTTCCAGTGCCTCACTTTAGGGAGCTTAGGCCAGAGTCCCTAAAGGTGTCAGGCATGGGCCTGCGAGGTGTGTGACCTGCAGGTGTGGTGGTTTAGTTGGACTCCACAGTTCTTGTACTTGTTTAGTGGAGCGACAGCTGGACCTTTCGTCCGTGGCTGCGAGACTGAGAGGTGGTTCTGTGTTGTTTGTCCGGGTCAGTAACTGGTGTCGCGAACCAGTCCTTGTGGCCCGAGTGTGGCGTTTTCCTACAGTAGCTCGTACACCTGTTTGGTGTTGCCGTTTATTTATTTATTTACGTTAATTTTTGTTAAGCGGTAAATGGTAAGTGTTATTTACAGCTTTATATCCTGCTGGACAGTTCTATAAATTATTAGCGTAGCATTTCCTGCTTTGCTACTTGTGTTTGTTTGCTCGGTTTCTAGGGAGTTTCCCTACTGAGCCAGTGACACGTGAGGCTCACCCCTACCTCCTACCAGGTGAGGGAGATCCGGAAATTTCGTGCCCGTCGTCCAGTGGAGGGTCTGCACCACCAGCAGTGTAATTTATTTCCTTGTTGTACACCTCGGGGTATGCCCCAGGTTCTGTTGTAGCTTGGTTATAGATGTGCTATGGCTATGTATATTTCTTATAAATATATGTGAGACTGGCAGATCTTATATATATGTGATGGTTCCTTGTGTTACTATGGACTTGTGGTTTGGTATCCCTTGCGAGGCTACGGCTCGTTCGCGGGAGGCGGACTCGAGTTAGGCACGTTATTAGTTTAAGGGTCTAATTGATGAGGACCGTCACACTATCCTCCAATCATAATTTCACATTCAGGCAGGTAGTGTGTAAGCTCATATTCAAAGCCAAGGGGAGATGCTACAGTGATTTTGGATTTCATGGGGATTGGTTTAATGGGTAGAGTTGCAACAAATGCAGAGGAAACAAATGAATATGCAGCTCTAGTGTCAATAAGGACAAAAGCAGGTTGTGAATGAATAAGAATGGTACCTTTCACCATACCCCCTTCCTCGGGTAGGTCAGCTTCTATCACGGCATTAAGGTGTCCCTGACTTTGAAGTGCAATCTGTGCTCTTTCAGGTTGGTCCTTCAACATAGGATAGTCGAGAATGCGGTGGTCCCGACACCACACATTTGTAACACCCTGATGCAGAATATCAGAGTGATATTATAGTTATTTAAATAGTACAGAGCGAGAAATAAATAACAAACCATTGCACAAACTATAACAATATCAAATAAACTCCAACTTCTTTAATAATTCCTCAAACTTCATTACATTCTCTAATCAGAGCGAAACTAGGGCCCAGAGTACTTTATTCAAATCTAAACTATTATATAATGACTAACTAACTAACTGCCTCATAACTAAACTAGCTAACTACTAAGCAATGGTCGACGAACGATCACTCTTGCGCATCTTCCTCATTCTCCTCCTTGTGAGTGTGGTAATCACCATCCGACTCACCTGAGACACATGAAATAATAACGCAAGATGAGCGAATAACGCCCAGTAGGACTTAATATCTCGTGAGAACAAGCATGGTTTAAATGATTAATGTCTTAAATGCAGAGTAACTAGAGAGCATAGTCATGTAGAGCAATGTAACAATAGCAAGAGAACGATAGCACCAGTACATGGAAAATAGCACAGCAAGTACGATAAAGGATTGGCCACATAACGAAATAACATATAACGACTGGTCAATCATTTTATCAACCAAGAGAGTATAATATCGCATTTGAACAATTGCACTTTGATTGTCATAGATTAAATGTGATAGTAATAAATGGCACTAGATGCATGCCGTACACATCCTGATCATGTAACCCTCGCAAGGAAATGGCACTCTTTGGGAGCTCTCCCCAGGACCAGACCGGGCCCTATTGCACTGGCATAGTCATGTTTGTTATCTTAGACAATCAATTGTATGACCAAATAGAGTACCAAGAATAGATGAGAGCAGTAGATGAAATAGACGAGAGTGTAGAGTGAAAGAAACAGATGAGAGCATAAGGATAGTAGAAGAGACGGGGGTACAATCATAAAACAACGTTAAACACCAATAAGAACAGTTGCACAGCACTAGGTCGGGTGCCAACAGTCTGGTAGAAGTCACATCCGCCCACTAGCCGTACTATGGACACGGCTAGATGGTTCGACGTGATCCGAAGATAAGAAGGAAACACACTAAGGCCATTGGATCGTGCTGATCCCTAAGGGTGTAACGGTATTAAAGGTACAACCAGCTCGTCGGCAATGGACGTGCGCCAAAGCCAAGGAGACTTACGGAGGCCTTGACAAGGAGTCCCTGGTCCAGTCAGGAGTATTCCCAACGGAGAGGTGGTCCATGCCAAGAGAAAGTGTGTAACGAAACGTTGTTTGTCTTGCCTCGAGTCCTCGAAGGCAGAGGGACGCGATCACGGTATACAAATCACACGAATAAATCGAAGACAAGTGTCCATAATTAAATAGGGAAATTAGTAATTAATTTCACTTATTTACCAGATACATTATTGAGTAATTTAATAAGGTCTCATTGCAATTAATAATGTTTAGTGTGTGCAAGTGTAAAGAAATCATGAGAGCATGTATAATCGTGCATTTGACTTTTAATTAATTGAATTTATGCAATTATTACCCAATATTAATAATCAGATTACTACTAATCATATCAGTGCTTAATCAAGTTTAAACAGGGTCAAATGATGAAAATAGCAGGGGTATATGTACAATTTAATGTTCTGGCCACGTTTACTGAAATCAATGGTCAGGTCACGATGTCGGCTGCCGTCGCGATCAGATCGCGACAGAACAATCTGATGCGTTCTTTGTGCCAGCCGAGACGCTGACGCAACAACGAAAGGTTGTCGCGACGTGTTGGGTCGGCGTGTCCAGGTCGGGCCGACCTGCAGAGAAGGTCGCGTCGCAGAGTCCCATCGTGTTTAGAACGCAACATGACACTCTGTCATAATGAGGTTGGGAACGCGACATGTTGGGCTGTCGCGTTCTCAGAGCCTCGGCCCGAGCGCTGGCAGATTGTGCAGGACCCTTTTAGATTTGGTCCATGCCATCCTAACATGACACAGTGCACTTTAAAAACCCAGAACAAATCGCATACACCACAAAAAATCATGAAATTGGTCCTAAATGAAACTAGACATGTAGTTCTAACGCTAGGCATGATTAATTAGGAAACGGACAAGGTTTGTGCATGCTTTAACATGGTTACATTTTAGTGACCTAAACAAGCGCAGTTCATAGAAAACAAATTAATTCGCCAAGGATACATGATGGAACATTGGGAAACTAGGGGCGTTTGAAAGCTAACAGGATGTAGTATTTATGAGAATAATATCATAGCATGAGATCGAGTATATGCATGGATTCAAAGAAAACTTTAGAGTTCTGGTACATGATGTTAACAGGGATTCAAGCATTTAATTCTCCCTCATAGAAGAATGAAAATTAGGGAAATCATAGGGCTTTCAAAGAGGGGTGCACGGGCTACCTAGAGTTAAAGTTTCCCAATTTGTGCTTGAGAGATTGCCTACATTTTCCCGTGAGTAAGAGATCCTAGGGTTGATGATGAAGAACGAGAATCCTCCTTGGTTCCCAGCCTCCGTCCCTTGCTCTCCACGTCCAGAACTCCTCCTCTTCGTCTTTCAGAGCTCTAACAACGATCTAGAATTGCTTGGTAGGAATTGGGGGTGTATTGATGGGTTAAGAGAGTCCTCTCCTTCTAAAACTCTTCCTTTCCCTTAAACTCCAAATTTCCTTATTTATCTCCCAATTTCTCTCCTTTATCTACCTAATAGGATTGGGAGGAGATCTAATTTCGTGGGTAAAGGGTTAGGGTAAGTCTAGGACTCCTTTTTAGGATATATATGGGTTATTTAATATTTATCTTAGCCCTTATTCAATTAATTAATATTTAACTCCGAATTTAGGCTAAATATCTCCCATCCCATGATGGGCTCTTCACATTTGGGCACATTCTTTCATGCTTGGGCCATTAATACAACTCATTTCTAATTTAGCTTAATGGGTATTGATTTAATTCCCTTTAATTCAATTATTTCTTCTTTATTCTAATTTAATTCTATTTATTCACATTTATTAAATTAAAGATTTTTATTTATTTGAATTTTAAAAATCAAGGTTACTACATCCTCCCCCTCTTAAAAAGAATTTGGTCCCCAAATTCATATGATCATAAGAGGAAGAATGACTTACTGAATAATTTCAGATAATTCCGTCGTATGGTTGCTTCGGGTTCCCACGTGGCTTCCTCGACTTCGTGATTTCTCCACAGTATATTGACCACGGGTATTGATCGATTCCGAAGTTGTTGCATTTTCTTATCCAATATCTTCACGGCCTTTCTTCATATTTCATATCTTGGTTCAAAATGATATCATCATAGCTAATTACGTGTGACGGATCATACATGTACTTCCTTAGCATTGACACATGAAAAACATTATGTACCATTGATAACTTGGGAGGTAGTGCCAGACGATACGCTACCTCGCCAACTCTTTCCAATGCTTCAAATGGACCTATGAATCTCGGTCTCAACTTGCCTTTCATCCCAAACCTCTGAAATCCTCTGGTCGGGATACCTTAAGCAGTACATGATCTCCGGTTTGAAATTCTAAGTCCCTTCTTCTATTGTCAGCGTAGCTCTTCTGCCAGGACTGAGCTATCTTAATCCTGTCTTGATGATTTGCATATCCCTGCTAGTGTTGTAACGTCCCTCTTAGACCCAATACAATTATTCCAACTCACATTTGATCTAATAGAGGTATTTCAGTGGAACATATCCAACAATAGATGGTACAGATTGAGACATACATAAATGACAATTTAATTCCAACAATATGCAACGGAATATGGAACCAAATACTTTGGAATCAACATCATATTCAAAATGTTAAGTCTAAAGCATAAAAGAAGATAACAATAGTCCAAATTATTACAATCCATAATTCCAAATGCATAAATCAAAGATACATTATTTCCTCACATACATAGTCACTCTAGTACTCTTAAGCAAATCACTAAACCTCCACGTCCTCATGCTCCGAGTCAGTGTGCACTAACTCTTGGTTATCCTCTGTGCCTCCTGAAATGTTAAGAAAGTATGAGTCTACAAGACCCAGCAAGTCACATGAAAGACAGTTCAAGATACTATGTAAATAATAGATTTAAAACTGGTAACATATATATCATTCACATCCTTGATATCTTATAACTTTTCCTACTAACATGGTTCTAAGTCATTTGACAATCAATCTTTACATAGCATGTCTAATTATCATGGAAATAAAACATTTCATTCAATGCATATAAGTCATATCTTATATTCTAACAATTGAACTAACATGTACCTATGCATAGCATGCAATCAAATTTTCATGGTATATGCTTATTATCATGCAACATGTAAACACTTTCAAGTAAATCTTTATTTTCATTATGCCATATGCAACTAGTTTTCATGTAGCAAGTAATCATTTAAACATGTAGTAATTATTTCATATAACAAGTGTCATGTAGTTCATGTAGCATGTAAACAAATGACATGTGGATCATGTAGCATGTAACATGTAGACATTTATCACGTAATCATGTAGTCAATTTGTCACGCCCTCCAATTTAGTAGCGGAATAAATCGGAGGAAAACGTGAGCAACGAGTATGGTAACGACAATTGCGCATACATTCGCAAACATCAGAGCATCTAATGAACAATAATTGAAATACACTCTTAATTTCATTATAAAATCACTAAGACTATTACAACCACTAATTCGAAGCCAATACGTAGGGCTCAATGACATCATTACATTGAAAAGAAATCTAAAGCAATAACTACTAGACTCCACTCGTGCTAGGGTAACTTCGTCATTTGACTCTAGGTCACTCATCACTCTGGTCCCGTCCCATTGGTACGTATAACGTCATTGTCTGACTTACCTGAGACACAAATAACAAATAATGAAGGGTGAGTGATAACGCCTAGTAGGACTTAAATCTCAATAGTCAAGTAGGCTTAAGTAATTAACGCATTAAATGGCAGAGTAACTAATGATAGAGAGAGTCATGTAAAGTCGAGAAAGTAATAGCACAAGTAACATGGTTCAAATAACAGATGAATCAAGTATAGCACGATGATTAAAGTTAAGTCACGCAATAGCAAGAAATGTCATTGTCAAAAAATAGCAAGCGACAAGTATAGCAAGAAGAGAGATAGTAGATAGTCATGTAAAGAGTAAATTGCACTTTGATTGATTCTCATCAATCGAAATAGTATAGCACTTTTGATTAACTTTCGTCAATCGAAATAGTAATGGCACTTTGGTTATCCGTAGATAGCCGAGAGAAAATATAGCACTTTTATTGTCAATAGACAACGAGAGAGTATAGCACTTTGAATGCGATCAAGTCGCGATAGCACGCAATAACTCAAGAGAGCGAGTATCAAGTAGAGCAAGTAGAGAGTACGATAGTAGTCGCTCAATAACAGTTCAGTAACAGTCAGTGGCAGTATAGTAACAGTGCAGTACGTGTGAATTAACAGACTAAGAATAACAGTGTAACAGTCAGATGTCTAGCTAATTCAGAATAGTCAGTCAAAACCGGTGCAATGTAGAACACCTTCTATAGCCCCTGCAGGTATTTTCGAGTGGCTCTCTGCCCTCAAGACTAGATTGGAGCCCCTCGGAAACTCTCCGTGCCCTACACAGTATGCATTCCAGTCAGTAGAGTCACAAGACCATTTTAGCACTAGACAGTCATGAACATTCAAAACAGTAGGAGTCATACAGCTCAAAGGGTACCAAGAGAGTTCTAGATGAATAGATGAGATAGACGAGATAATAGAGTGAATATGAATAGATGAGCGAGTAGAGTATAGCTGAAAGCTAGTGGACATTGCACGTAACACGTCGAGTAAACAGGCGATAGTAACAGTTGCACAACACGCGCGTACGGTGTTCGCAGTCATGTGGAACACAACCCTCTCCGCTGTCCTCGTTATGCACTGGTCTAGAGGTCCGGCGTGATTCAAGATAAGAGCGAGAGCAACTAAGGCCGTTTGGATCTTGCTGATCCCTAGAGTGTATCATAGGTGTTAGGGTACAACCAGCTCGTCGACTATGTGGGAATCCATGGACAGAGGAGACTTACGGAGGCCTTGAACAAAGACTCACTAGTCCGACAGAAGGAGTATCCGACGGAGAGTTCGTCCAAGTCAAGAGAGAGTGTATATAGAAACAAGTGCCCAACGTTCTAGAGGAATTCTAGAACAGTGGAGCATCGATAACGGTATTCGCAAAACATCGCGAGAATCGTAGGCAAGTTCATTTAAAATAGGGAAATTAATAGATATAATTGAAATAAATTGCTAGATGTACATGTGAAAATTTTCATGCCAAGTTAAGCCATATAGGATGGTTCAAAGTGAGTGCAAGTATAAGAGAAAATCATGGACAAGATAGATCATGTGATAACTTGAGTTAATTAAAATATATTCAATAATTACAACTTTATTTTTCTGTGTACATGACAATTAATAAGACATGGGGAAACTGTATAACAATAGATCTTGCAAAAAGATGGGTTTTCATGCAAAAAGCCAGATCGCGACGCACCCTTGTAAGGGCCGCGACGGGATCAGGTGTGAACGCGACGGGGGCTTGTAAGGATCGTGACCGGCTTGTCTGAACAGGTAGGCAGATCGCGACAGGGTCTTATGAGGATCGCGACGGGTCGTTCGGTCAGGCGGCAAGAATGCGACAGGGTTCCCTGTCGCGATCAGATCTTGATAGGTACCTGTGTCACGGTGGCCCTGAGAACGCGGCCTATCGGGCCGTCGCGTTCTCAGGTACTTCACCTGAGTTGTGGGGGAAAGGGACTGTCATGGGATTGCGTGCCAACTTAACATGTTTTGACATAAAGTGCTTTGAAATTCATAACTAATTGTATAGTCGATGATAAATCATGAAACCAGTTGCAAATTGATCTAAACATACGTGAGTACCTACAGTAAATAGGATTTAAAAATAGATAGAGTTTCGACATGCTTATTCAAATCACAGGGAGTACAAGACACATGAGCAGTTGAGATGAGAGAATTAATTCACGAAGTAGGGTGGATAAAAATTAGGGCTTTTAAAGGCAAAATATGCCTAACATGCATTAGTATCTCCAATAAAAATTTGAGCATGGGATCGAGTATTCAAGAAGATATGAATTAAACATCAAGGTTCAGGGTCAAGAGAGTTGCACGACTTCAAAATTCTATATGAAAATATTGGCTAGATGGAAAATTATGAAACTTGAGGGTTTTGTTCCTGATGCATGGAACAATCTACAGACGAATCTTATGATTTTAGCTTGTGATAATGCCTACCTTGACTCGATTTCCTCTTCTAGGGCTAGAACTTGAAGAACTCGGGTTGAAGCTTTGATGAAGCCTTCTCCCCACGATTCTCCTCCTCCTTGGCCTCTCCTCCAAATCCAGCAAGCCCCAGCAATGTGTTAGGGCCAGCCATGGAAAGATTGGAGAGTATTTATGCTTGATGGGTTGTTATTTCCGAATAGTACTCTAACTCATATTTAATTCCGAATTTCCTCTTTTCCTAACCTCCTTCCAAGCTTTCCACTTCCTATTTGGGTTAGGATGGGAGCTAAATTTGTGGCCAACCTATTAGGGTAGGTTTATGAATCCAATTCTAACTCAAACTTCCTATGGAATGCATTAAATACCCCTTTTCTATTTAAGTAATAATTTAGTTACGAATTTAAGGTATTTTCCTATTATTCTTCTTTTAAGAATCCCTATTTTGGCCCAATAAATCTTATATGGTCCATTTATCAAAGCCCATTAGTTATTGGAATTTATCTTTTGGGATTTCCCTTTTTAATTAGGGAATAATAGAGTTACGGCTTTTATTATATTTTTCTTACTTGATTTTATTCATGGACTATGAGAGGTCCATTGGTCAATTTCAATAATGGGTCATCAATACCCAATGTTGGAGGTCTCTCTGACATGTTCATTTAATTTATGAGCCCGTTATATTTTCGTGTTAATAGTTTTTCGACTTAGTTTCCTAATTTGGATAATTAGTCACGTTGTGACGTATGCTTGGCCAATCGGATTTTTCGTTGCACGAATTTCTTCGTGGAACACGTAGGAATAATGTCTGGGTTTATTTATAATTTTTGCAAAATTTGTAGATGTGTTTTTGCACATACGATAATGGTACGTATGTTTTCTATTATTTCATTTTTATAGAAATTTATTATTTCGATTTTTTTTTTAAATACTAAATTTTTCGGGTTGCTACATCCTCCCCCTACTTAAAAAGAATTTGGTCCCCAAATTCATATGATATGATACGACTACCACTTATTATGGATATTTCAATCCATCATCTCCCCCACTTAGGGCTTTGCTATATTGAAAATAATATGAAATCAAACTAAGGGTTTAGTGATGGTACCTTGTCCACCTTCATTGGCATGATTCATATCCACAAGGGCTTGTAATCGTCCTTGGCGGGGAGTTTGGTTCTTCTTTATTGGACAATCGATGACTCGATGTTGTTGACTTCCACATCGCAATCATCTGCCCAATTTCTTCCAACAGTTATCAATATGATGCCCTGGTTTCTTACAAAATTTACAGAATTCCTTTTGCTTCACTTCCCCTTTCATTCTCTTGCTATCTATTGTATTTCTTCCTTTATTATCATTGGAATGAGTAGCACATTCCCTTTTTATCACCTTCTTCCTACGGATCTTTTCAAGATGTTCTATGGTGTCTCTCTACTAATTGAGCTCTCAATACATGTCTGAATATACTACAATGTCTAGTGGAGCCAACCTTTCCCCCAGTACACAGGTCTCAACCCTTCTCAGAATCTCTTTGCCTTCATCTTTTCCGTACTCACCAAATGTGGTGCATACTGTGCTAGTCTTTCAAATTGCACTTCATATTCTGCTACCGACATCATTCGTTGCTTTAATTGGCGAATTCATTTGCCATTTTCTCACGAATCCTCTCGGAAAAGTATTTGGTGTTGAAGAGTTCTAAAAATTTATCCCACTCTATATTGATGTTGGGTAATTGTCGACTGGCAGCTTCCCACCAGGCTCTAGTATCGCAGTCCAACTGGAATGTTTCCAGAAGGACTTTCTCCTGCTCTGAACATATAACCCTAAAGATCCGTTCCATCGCCTTCACCCAATTTTTAGCTTCATCGGGGTCTGGAGTTCCATTAAACCTAGGAGGATTTATTCGTTGAAAGTTCCCATATAAGACTCTTGTCCCATTTCTTGCTCCTGCTTGAATCACGTTGTTAAAGGCTTGAGTTAACCCCTATACGGTCTGTTGTAATTCGTGCATTTGTGCATGCTTGCCAGCCATCTCCTCTTGTTCCTGCGAGCAATAATACTTATTAATTTCCTTCTTAAACTTAGGGTGCTTATATATATAGTTAAGCTCCTAGCATAACCCCAAGCTTTACCCAATCTCTCACATAGGTATGGTGGTTGACTTAGACACGGTCATGGTAGTTCACCTAGAACATCCATATACCTAAGAGATCCAGTGAGCACATCCTAGAACATCATAAACCTAAGATATCGTATTAAGACATCCTAGGCTATGATACCAACTATCACGCCCATCCAATTTAGCAGCGGAATAAATCAGAGGAAAACGTGAGCAACGAGTATGGTAACGACAATTGCGCATACATTCGCAAACATCAGAGCATCTAATGAACAATATTGAAATACACTCTTGATTTCATTATAAAATCACTAAGACTATACAAACCACTAATTCGAAGCCAATACATAGGGCTCAATAACATCATTACATTGAAAAGAAATCTAAAGCAATAACTACTAGACTCCACTCGTGCTAGGGTAACTTCGTCATTTGACTCTAGGTCACTCATCACTCTGGTCCCGTCCCATTGGTACGTATAACGTCATTGTCTGACTTCCTGAGACACAATAACAAATAACGAAGGGTGAGTAATAACACCTAGTAGGACTTAAATTTCAATAGTCAAGTAGGTTTAAGTAATTAACGCATTAAATGGCAGAGTAACTAATCATAGAGAGAGTCATGTAAAGTCGAGAAAGTAATAGCACAAGTAACATGGTTCAAATACAGATGAATCAAGTATAGCACGATGATTAAAGTTAAGTCACGCAATAGCAAGAAATGTCATTGTCAAGAAATAGCAAGCGACAAGTATAGCAAGAAGAGAGATAGTAGATAGTCATTTAAGAGTAAATTGCACTTTGATTGATTCTCATCAATCGAAATAGTATAGCACTTTTGATTAACTTTCGTCAATCGAAATAGTAATGGCACTTTGGCTATCCGTAGATAGCCGAGAGAAAATATAGCACTTTTATTGTCAATAGACAATGAGAGTATAGCACTTTGAATGCGATCAAGTCGTGATAGCATGCAATAACTCAAGAGAGCGAGGATCAAGTAGAGCAAGTAGAGAGTACGACAGTAGTCACTTAATAACAGTTCAGTAACAGCAAGTGGCAATACAGTAATAGTGCAGTACGTCTGAATTAACAGACTAACAATAACAGTATAACAGTCAGATGTCTTGTTAATTCAGAACAGTCAGTCAGAACCGGTGCAATGCAGAACACCGTCTATAGCCCCTGCAGGTATTTTCGGGTGGCTCTCTGCCCCCAGGACTAGATTGGATCCCCTTGGACACTCTCTGTGCCCTACACAGTATGCATTCTAGTCAGTAGAGTCACAAGACCCATTTTAGCGCTAGATAGTCATGAACAGTTCAAAACAGTAGGAGCCACACAGCTCAAAGGGTACCAGAGAGTTCTAGATGAATAGACGAGATAGACGAGATAGTAGAGTGAATATGAATAGATGAGCGAGTAGAGTATAGCTGAGAGCTAGTGGCATTGCACGTAACACGTCGAGTAAACAGGCGATAGTAACAGTTGCACAACACGCGCATACGGTGTTGGCAGTCAGGTGAACACAACCCTTCTGCTGGCCTCGTTATGCACAGGTCCAGAGGTCCGGCGTGATTCAAGATAAGAGCGAGAGCAACTAGGCCGTTTAGATCTTTCTGGTCCCTAGAATGTATCATAGGTGTTAGGGTACAACCGGCTCGTCGATCATGTGAGAATCCATGGACAGAGGAGACTTACAGAGGCCTTGAACAAAGACTCACTAGTCCGACAGAAGGAGTATCCGACGGAGAGTTCGTCCAAGTCAAGAGAGAGTGTATATAGAAACAAGTGCCCGACGCTCTAGAGGAGTTCTAGAATAGTGGAGCGTCGATAACGGTATTCCCAAAACATCGCGAGAATCGTAGACAAGTTCATTTAAAATAGGGCAATTAATATATATAATGAAATAAATTGCTAGATGTACATGTGATAATTTTCATGCCAAGTTAAGCCATATAGGATGGTTCAAAGTGAGTGCAAGTATAAGAGAAAATCATGGGCAAGATAGATCATGTGATTAACTTGAGTTAATTAAAAGATATTCAATAATTACAACTTCATTTTTCTGTGTACATGACAGTTAATAAGACATGGGGAAACTGTATACAATAGATCTTGCAAAAATATGGGTTTTTCATGCAAAAATCCAGATCGCGACGCACCCTTATAAGGCCGCGACGGGATCAGGTGTGAACGCGACGGGGGCTTGTAAGGATCGCGACGGGCTTGTCTGAACAGGTAGGCAGATCGCGACAGGGTCTTATGAGGATCGCGATGGGTCGTTC